>BJFM01001746.1:9413-30979 GCA_016586285.1 Arothron firmamentum
GGGGGGGGGGGGGGGGGGGGGGGGGGCTGCTTTTCAACGGACGTGTGAACAAAAGCCTGGTCAAACTGTCGGGCCTGCAGCCCAGGGTGTTTACCGCTCTTGTATCTATAACCAACAAATCAAGAATCGCCCTCCACCACCACCACCACAGCAGTCCCGCCTCCCCCTGCTGCCCCCTTTTCCCTTGAGCTGCGCTGGCTTTATTGGGAACAGCAAATTAAGGAAGCATCCATCTGGGTGTGATCACCAATTATGAAGGGAAGCTGTCAGCACGCATTAAGGCCTGCAGGGAAGGCGGGTTTGGGAGAGCGGCCTATTTGAAGAGGGGAGGAGCAGGGGAACCAGGAAATCAAGCTAGTTTTCAAAGAAATTTCAGCATTTTCCATTTTGAGGACATCAAGCATGACCTATAATGAACTTTACTGGATAGGCTGGGGTGGTTTTTTTTGTTTGGTTTTTTTTTAACTCTAAAATAATCTCATTACTGTCTTTTTGCTCGCACAAACACAGTTACATTGTTGGCGGAATCGATGCTACATAAAGTGAGCATGTAAGCGATATAAATGTGGTTAAAACTCAGTGTACCATATGTCCGGCCCTCTTTTGTCACTGTTCACTGGCACAGACCGTGATTCCCTGTAACACTTCTCCTCTGGCCAGCTTTCTCTCCACACAATAGCGCCGTCATTAACTTTTTGCTCCATCGGAATGCTGAAAGACCCCGTCGCCCAAACACCCTTCCCCTTGTTTCCACCACGTATCCCGCTTTTCTCTCCGCTCGCTGGTTTTCCAGGGCCCTAATTTGTGAAGGCCAGGTGTGCGTGGACCCACAGTGAAGGGGGGGGGGGGGCCCAACGATGGGGAGATCAAAGCACAACAAAGGGGTCCCACAAGGCATTAGTGCAAAACTGGTTTTGAATGTTTTTGTTTTGAGCATTAAAATTTAACAACACAAGACTCCTCAGTGATTAGCGATGGAATGAAATCACTGATTTAATTGAAGGGGTGTACGGTGAGGGCGGCAATAAAAGGATGAAACGAACATAAAAGTGAATAAAGGAGGCCATCAGCAGAAACAGTCTGGACCAAATGAATCACTCAACCAAACCCTATTAACACCGTGTCTGTGCCGGGAATCTGCGGAGGTGCACGCCATAGGTAGGGAATGCATGCTATCCTAGCAATATGTGGCGCTGGATGAATTATTGAGCATTGAAACAAAAAGCCTGATGCATAGAGGCCCTTTAGGTGTGTGTTGCTTACGATTGGAATGTTGGGGTCTTGTCATCAAGATGCAGAAATGACAAAGAATAAAGGTAAAAGTCCTGGGAAGCCCAGACCAATGGGAGCTTTATAAAGGACAGCTATTAAAACTCAAGTCAACTGTTAGTGGTTTTCTAAAAGTACGCAAAGACAATTTCAGAAGGAATCAAGGAACAACAGCTACTATGTGGAAATGAGAGAAATTGGATTTCAGTCAGCATTTATGTTATATAACTTGGTTTTATTTTTGTGGTATTTAAATGCAAAAGCAGTCACACAGCCCTCTGAGATGGCCGTGGTTTGTGGGAGTTAATAGGCAGGACAAAACTGGCTGGAAACTGGATGTCCCTATGTGATGTGTCACTTTGAATATGTGTGAGTGTGAGTAAGAATGTGTGAATGAGTCATTGTGCGTGTGTGAGAGAGAGTGGGTAAATGGTGGGCAGAGGGTGGGGCGGGCTGCAAGTCGCTGCAAAGTTGCTCACCAGCCACAGCAAGTTGTTCAAAGCCCGTCAGATTTGCTTTTCTGGAGGGACACGGCGGGTGGGTGAGGAGGGAGAGAGGGAGTGGGTGGGTGGGGGGGGGGGACTAGGACTAATTGTCACTAATTGAATTGGATGTGCTGATCAGATGGGAGGCCGTGGAAGTAATCTGAGTTGTCACAGCAGATAACGCTGGGCCGTCCCAGAGTGTCCGCCTTGTATCACAGCCTGTAACATAGCCTGCGAGAGGGCACTGGCCCCCTTTGTCACCGCCACAAAGGGGAGAGAAGCAAAGTTGCCAGTTACAGTGAGAATGCAGGAGGAGGTGGGAAGTGTGTGTGTCTGTGTGTGTCTGTGTGTGTGTGTGTGTGTGTGTTCGGTGGGGGGGGGGGGGTTACTAGGATGAAAAGAGCCCCGAGGAAGGAGAGATTTTCGGCGGCTGAAAACAGAGGTTAAATGAGACGAAGACACAGGAGCGGTGGGCGAGGCGAGGTGAAAGTGCAGAGTCGGCACCTTTCATTCACAAAACAGCAGGCGCAAATGTGAATTATGGTTTAGAAAGAGCCAAGCGTGACCCGCACAACCTTAGTTTGGGTTTTTAGAGAGATGGTGCACCCGAAATTCATTTAAAATGTAATTAGAAGCCTTTTATTTGGCGTGCTTTTTTCAACTAACCCCATCATCCCATCCCACTGAACAGAATCTGTCATATTTTCTGATTATACAATTTGAGTGCAGTTTGAATCGGCAGTGATGTTTGATTTTAATGACCCAATCATGGCTGTTGTACTATTGAAAAGTGGTATGATCCTTGGTTTTGAAAGACCCGTGCAGGCCCCCACGTGCGCAACAACCATTGCTGTGGAGGTGGTTGGTTTTGTGCTCGGAGCCCGACAAAGCACATGGGTGGATTCCACGCCAGGACTGGTAATGAGTCAAACCAGAAACAGTTAAATGGGACCAACCCAGGGCGTCTGGACCTGTGATCGGGTCCCAGGAAGACAGGACACATCTTGCTGACGGTTGTAAATCAGGTTTATTTGATTTGATGGCGAGTCATTTTTAAGGAGTCCGAGCTGATTCTCATGAGTGGATAATGGAGACGGCACAGGTGGACGACAGTGGCTGACGCACAAAAAGAGCGGGGAGAGGAAGAAGAAGCGAATGACTGAGGGTCTTTCCCAAGCCTGCAGCCATCCAATTAAACAGGATTTCTCTCACTCCACAACTGGCCCGCTCTTTCCTCACACACACACACACACACACACACACACACACACACACACACACACCTGGAGCCATAGCAGCTGTGCAGTCAGTTGCTGAGGGAGGGGTTCGATCTGGTCAGTCATGATGAAAGCAGAGGATGGTTGTGTGAGAATCTGTGTGTGTGTGTGTGTGTGTGTGTGTGTGTGTGTGTGTGTGTGTGTTTGTGTTAAAATTACGTTTGGGTATTCTTATGCCAAAATGTGCATTGTCTGCAGATGTGTGTGTGCAGCTCTGTCTGTGTGTGTGTGTGTTATTACAGGGTGGGTTAAGCATGTACCCTGCACGCAGATGTGTGAGTGGAGGACTAAACCCTGGCAAAGCCCGCTGTGAGGGGTCAGGACCTTTACAGAATCAGTGCCTCTGCATGTCAGGACTAATGGAAGGGCCCCACCAGCTGCACAGAGCAGCAGAGGAGGAGGAGGAGGAGGAGGAGGAGGAGGAGGAGGAGGAGGAGGAGGAGGAGGAAGAGGGGAGCCAGAGGTAGGAAATGTGACGAGGAGTGACTGAGCTGGGGGGGAAATATGGAGGAACATGAGCGAGGAGAAGCTGGGCGGGAGGGAGGATTGAGTTAATGTTGTAGGTGGAGAAAGTTGGGGCAGGAGTGGGAAGAAGGAAAGGAATTTAGGATTGAAACACGTAGAAATTGCATGGAAAGACTGATAGATGTGAGTTAAGGAGAGAACAGGGAGAGGAGAGAGACGACGGAGGAAGGAGAATGGGTGTGGCCTTACATGGAGAGTACGGGTTTTCGCAGTTTTTAGTCGGCTGTTGCTCTTTTTTCTTTGTATATTTTTTTAAAAAGACCCATAATTATAGAACATACATAGCAATATCCCATAATTATGGGTCAATTTCATTTCATCAGGAAATCACATATGTTCTTCCACACCTACCCAGTTGAGAAAAGACTCAAAATTCTGCTATTTTTAAAATCATAGTATTGAATATTTGAATCCTTTTGGACAGTCCCACATCTGAATTTAAGGATGATTTTCTTCTTCTCTTTGCAACAATGCATTGTAAAATAAATAGCGAAAAAACACACAATAACACATCAGAAGAAATTAAAGAGAGAGAACATATTTTTTTAAAAAAGGGACAGAAAAATCAAAATATGCTGAGAACAAGATAATTTGACTGTTGTGTGTTTGTAAGGAACACAGGAGAGGAACGACAGCCACGATTTATTTAGCCACCCTTTACTTACAACATAAAGAACTAAAGAAATAATTCTTTTTTCCATTTAATCAACAAGAATCGATCTAATTTAATCGCACCTACAAGCAGACACTATGCTGGTTTTAAATATTTGGATGTCATTTTTCTTGTCTTGTCTTGGTCTGAAAACAAGATCCGCTGAAGACGTGAAGCAACAGGTGGCAGATGACGGAGTTAGAGCGACACCTACAGGGGTCTAAGTGTAAAAACAACCGCTCTCTCCTCCAGACCATCAGATGTGAGGTAAATAATTAATTCTAAGTTAAATCAGAGCAGTTTGCAGCATTTTTTAGACAAATATAATTTTTTATGCACTATGCTGTTTTGCTATAATCTTTAGTGAAGCCCACTTTTTCATCGTCTCAATTATTTAAATCACATTTATACATACATTTATATTGAAAAGCACATTATTCTCTGAAAGTAAATTAGCCTATGTTGTCTATTAGCAATTAAGTCACGTTGTCACGTGTCACTTCTGTAATTCGGTGTTCAGTGTTGCTGCAGTGTGTACTGAAGCTAATGATAGGACAATATCCTCATTTAATCAGCGGGTTGGCCTTGAAGGTAAAACCTCCCTGTCACGGTAGGACACTGACTCAGATGATGCTATTCTCAGCTGCTGGACCATTAATGTTTTTGTGTTTCCTGCATCATCAGAGCTTAGGAAGCATCACATGAAGTCACTTTTAAATATCCTATTAAGCATCTTAAAATATTCCTACAGGCAGGCAAAAAATAGGCACGCTGGTGATTTTGTTTAAAAAAAAAGCGAGAGGGAAATAAAGGGGTTGATGATGATGGTGACGGCCTTCACTGCGTACAGTGGAGTCACCAGAAGGCCAGCGTTGTCTGCGAGGCTCTGCTGTCACAGTGCATCCCATCTCCTTCCACCACACACGCTAGATCCCTTCTCACCCTTTCACTCTCCTTTCACCACTCTCAGCCTTCTCCTCAGTTTCCAGGATCCTTTATGTCACTGCTCATGCTACAGAGAACCACCCACCTCCAATCACTCAGTCCTGCCAGGAGGTCTCGTCTTGCACAAAGGTCATCTCCTCGCTGACCGTGCATTGACCAGGGCTTAACCTTTGTAGGTTATTTTGGCTGGCAGCTGCAGCTGAGGTGCTGCAGAAAGCCCAGATTATCCAATCACACAGTCATTAGTGCTGAGTAGGCCACAACCAGAGCAGGTGAGGCTGCGGGCTTCCCTTATGACCATTCTCTGCTGATCTAGGCATAACCCTGTTCTTTCTGATGATCACATAAGCCAGACTGACCAGATAATCTCATCCACTCTTTGTCTGCTCTTAAGACATCCATAGGCGTTAAAAATAATGATTTCCCCCAAGCCTGCTGCAAAACGGTCAGAAATTATTTAAACTATTGTGTATTATTGTCCCACAATTAAATTCAGGTTTACTAAGAACCAAAACCTTTGCCATCAGTGACATTAATTTGTAATAAATAAGGATATTAACACATTTTTAAACTGGGATGAAACCCAATATAAAATGTTTCATCAAAGGAAAGCAACTTATTTCTAATTCCACGCCACACTGATTAATGAACACGGCCTGCCAGTGCGCATGTCAGGATGGCCGAGCGGTCTAAGGCGCTGCGTTCAGGTCGCAGTCTCCCCTGGAGGCGTGGGTTCGAATCCCACTTCTGACAATCTGTTTTCCTCTCTTTGTATATTTACAAAATGTGTGTATCTTTGATTGAACATATATAAAACGAATTTATGACGGATGTAAGGGTAACTTTTAGCGAAAGAACTTCACACGTAAACAACAACCGGTCAAATCTGAATCCGATTAATCGTGGAAGTATTTGATATTATTTGAGATTATTATTATTATTATTATTATTATTATTATTATTATTATTATTATTATTATTATTTTATTATTTATTTTTTTTTGCCATTTTGGAATGCCTAAATTGAATTACTAGTATCTATGTAATATGTATATTTTATTTATTTTTTCCCCTGATGGTAACTGTGTTTGGAACGTCAGATATCATCGTTAAAACGATATTTGTCCGAAAGGGGGCGCTGACTCTTTCTTTAGCCTTCATTTATTAGGACGGATATTTTCCATAACAACTCTCTTTTTAATTAAATTAAAAATTCCCGGTTTTGTTTTGAGGGGAACACATTTTCCGTCAATGTCACCTCCTGCAAAACACACCAGGGAACGGTCAATGGTAAGTGTCAATTTTACCTTTATCATCATGGTGAGGAATCATTAATTAAGGTCATATAGTAATAGGGAGGAGAAGGATTTCGTGCTCAGGTGGTGCCAGGGAAGAGAGCAATACTTAAGATAAAAGACTCATTAAATCACAAGGACGTTCCACAGCAGCTTATATTGGTTCTCTCTGCTGGTTGTCTCTGTGTGGGCTTAAGGTAATATAACAGCAGCAAATTCCAATATGAATCAAAACAAAAACCCCTTTGTCACATTTGTTGTAATTAAAAGCAAATATAATGAATAGAAATTGACATAATTATGTGAAAAGTGAGAAAAAGAATGCCTCGTGAATGATTTATGAAAAATTAAATTAGATTTTTGAAATGACTCTGCTCGCTCCAACCTGCAGGATGTTTTCTTTATGATAACTTTATTTAAATAAATAAATAAATAAATAAAAATAGCAGCCCATTGCAGTTAGCATAGACTCACCTTTGGATCTTAATTTTGTCAAGAAATGATTGTGATGTTCTCTCCCTTTACCTCTGGAATTTAACAGTTGCTAACACTAATGTTGGTGCAATCAGATGCTTTCCTTAACATTTGATGTTATAACATCTTTTAACATTTAATTCACACATAGACAGTGCGCTGCTTGACTTATTTTAATTCTAGTAATAATGGGTATGCTTGTTAGCTTTTGTTTGAGTTGCAGTATTGGGTTTGCCTGTAAAATGCCACATGCTTCTTTTGCACCAACGGGAGGCTAAATAAGTCTTGTGCGCTTTAGTAGGTCGTGGTTTTATCCTTCACTGTGGACATCAAGCCAGTGGCTGCCTCTGACAGTTTATGTAACCTCATTAAAATGCAATAACCCTGACTTGAGCAGTTGAGACTACATTGTATACGTATGTTCTACATCCATTTCAAATGTAATCCTGCAAAACCCAGGTGTCTAGCAACCATTCTGGCATGTAAAGGCTGTTGCACCCACAACAGAATTTTCTGGTGATCTCCAGGCAAACAGAAAGACCCGGAACACGGCAAAAATGATACTGCTGCGAACTCTTGTGGATCTTGACATACTTAGATCTCGTCCATCTTTCACAAGGAACCATTAACATTTTTTGGTGCAAGCTTCACTCAAATTAAACTCCAAGAAAAGCAGGCCAAAAAACCCCCAATGAAAATCGTATGTGATCAACATCATCGCTTCTGTGTCCCGTTGTGTTTCAGAGGTCGTGAACTCGTTGAGCAGAGCTCCTAATGGAGCAGCTCTGACTGCCAGATTGACGTTGATGTTGCAGTGAAAAGACAAATGTCCTCCCGGGGAGATAACGCACTTTAGCACTGGCTGGCCCAAACACACACACACACACACACACACACACACACACACACACACACACACACACACACACACACACACACCCACCCACACACACACACACACTTTTTTTTTGCTTCAAGAAAGGACAACTTAGCTCAGAAGTAAAAAATTAACATATTAAGGTACAGTTAAGAGGGGACCTTTTTCTCCTAATCTATTAATATATCTTAGTCGCTGTATTAGACGAGCTGTTTCTTGGTTTCTTTACTGCCGAAAGAGAAAAGTTCCTCTTTTCAGAAAATGTTTGAAGCAGTCATTTCCACTTCTGCACTGGTAACACAACAGCATCCTTTGAAAGCAGGGCTCGCCGTGGAATGTTGTATAATTTAGTTCAGGAGGGAGTAAGAACGTCGACACCAGCATGTGGATGCAGGACGAGGAGACTGTGGCTGTTGGTAAGCCGGAATAAAATATTTCTAATGTTAGTAATTTGCAAAAAAATCCATCCAGTCGTGACATTTATTACTTGCACTCCTGTTTACTGGAGCACATTCCATGGTTCTATTTGTTATATTTCAAGTTAAATATATTTCCCCAAATAGATAGATAGATAGATAGATAGATAGATAGATAGATAGATAGATAGATAGATAGATAGATAGATAGATAGATAGATAGATAGATAGATAGATAGATAGATAGATGGATAGATATATAGATATATATATAGATAGATAGATCTCATCTTGCTCTTCTGCAAAGGATGAATAAATTACCAATCTCTAAATGGGACTGTATTAATTTTAAATATCAGAGGCCTCCTAATTTGTAGGAAACAGGAGGTAAATCTCAGTGACCAGACTGCAAAAAGGGAAGAACGTTTTCCTCATAGTTTCACTTTCACTTCTTGTATTTCTGCCAGCAGCCTCCTTCACGTGGCTCCTGAGGTTCCTCATGCAGGCTCAGTGAAAGTGATTTTTTTTTTTTTTTCCTTTGGTCCCTTCCTTCCTGTCACATACAAACACAAAAACGTTCCATTTCCCCCCCTCAGAGTCTGACGGAGATGGAGAGATTTCCTCTGAAGATGAGGGAGACGTTCAGGTATCACCGATAGGTGACTGGTAGTAATCTGCCTGATAATTAACACCTGTTTCTGAAGTGCATTGTGGGAAGAACACATCGAATGTCCTGGATTTCTTCGGCTCCTGCTCAAATCATCTTAAGGAAAAGAAACCCAGCAAAAAGCAGGAGCCACTAAAACCTTTCCCAAACCTGATTATGGGCTTATATACATTTTTCAGTGCTGATGTTCCCCTGTGTGTCACTTTGCGGCTGATTGTTGTTTTACTCCTCACTTGTTGGTTCTTGATTATTAGAGTGCGATCCTGGAAATGCAGAGGGATGAAGCCAATCAGCGGCTGAGGAAATTAGAGGAAGGTGAGAATTATTTCATCATCTTACCTGATTCCCGGAGATGCAGAGACACACAGAGCATGTGTCAGAGGAGGCCACGTTTCTGTAAATATGTATTCTCTCGTTCCTGGATGAGGAAAGATGAAATTGTTGATTGTGACTAAAGCCAAATTTCTCCTGAGGCCTCCTCTTATGGAGAGACAACGGTGACAGCATTAAGACGTCTTCCACTTTCATTCCTAGCCTCCAATCAGCTCTTGAGAGAGATTGATATGCTGGAGATCCAGTTTCAGATCGAGCGCTCCTGCAGGGACAGCGCCGAGGCGCTGGCCGTCAAAGTATGACTCCTTTTCTCAACATTTCCTTTCCTCTTATACACGACAAGAACTCATTGTCTTCATTCTCACCAGATGAGCAGAGAGAACAGTGTCCTGAAGCGGGCGAGCCGCGTCCTGCTGCCTCTCATCCCGGAGCTGCCCGAAGACTCCGCTGCCCTGACCTCCGACCCAGAGGTGGAACAAGCGGTTCACTGCGATCCGGTGGAGGGCTCCAAGGAGAGAGGCGACGACGCACAGCCGCTGCTGGACAGTCAGGCCAAAATTGCCGGTCAGAGAAACATGGCTTTTCACGCTTTTAAAGACCGGAATGTGAGCTGTCGCAACGCAAAATGTAACAGACAAAAGAGAAGGAGAAGTGGAGTGAATTCATGCACGGAGGCTCAAAAATAAGCACCACTTTGTGCTAGCTGAGCTAAGCTAAGTTTGGGCTATTTTTATTTTATTTGATCGTTTTAGACAGATGCAGATTGAGGGATAAATCGTCTGCTTCACAATGATGTGGCGCGGTATCACAAAACTGTGTGTGTGTGTGTGTGTGTGTGTGTGTGTGTGTGTGTGTCAGAGCTGCAGACAATTGTAGACGGCCTGCTAACCGACAAGCTGCTGCTGGAGCAACAAATAGAGGATCTGACCAAAGAAGGGCTCCAACTCAGAGAGCAGGTGCTTGTGCGTGTGTATGTGTGTGCACGAATATGTGTGTGTGTTTATTTCAGGTTTTTTCCATTTTATTTTTGCAGCTAGACCTTCAGGTGGAAGAGAAAGAGGACATACTGAGGGAGATGAACAAACAGAGCAGGACCATGAAGAAAATTAAACGAGGCGAGTCAAACAGGAATTGGATTACATGTGCACCAGTATCTTATATTATAAACATAATAAAGGCAATAAACTATTTTGTAAATGATTCGCCCGTATGTGTGTGTGTGTGTGTGTAGTTTCCCAGCTTGTCACAGAAGAGTTCACCGAGATGTCTCAGGAGCTGGAGCTTCAAAGGGGCCTGAGGCAACATGCCGAAGACGTCGCCCACCAGGTGTGAGCGCGTTGCGTCCGTGTGGCTGTGTGTGTGTGTGTGTGTGTGTGTTTGTGTGTATGTGGGCTCGTTTGTCTCTGTGTTTGTCTGCACGGCGTAGATCATTCTGTCACGCATTCACACCTACGCACACTGAGGGTGACAGGTCGTGCCACAGCAAGGGTGCGGGAGCGTTTGGAGCGGACCTTGTAGCGACCGGGGGCCAACACATCGGGTGCGTCCATGTCTAGAAATTTGCACACACACACACACACACACACACACACACACACACACACACACACACACACACACACACACACACACACACACACACACACACACACACACACAGGTTTCTGCTGCCACAGCTGCCCCCATAATAAAGGCCCTTTCTTTAAAAAAACAAAACAAAACACCTCTCTGTTCCTTTCCCTCCTCATTTGGCCCCACCCCTCCCGTAATTAGCGGTCATCACTGCTGTCGAAGGAGAATGGTAGTCTTTAAGCGCAACCTGTCTTTGCTTGACACCTTTATGTTTTGTTGAGCATATAGCAATTGTCGCCTTTGTGTGCGTTGTCCTCCATTTACTGGACAGGCGCACAATGGGCTGCATGGCGGGGGTGCTTACCTGTGAAAAGGACCCCCAACCGTTCACACAATTCAGCCCCTTTACTCTCAATTCATGGTAAAAAAAAAAAAAAAAAAAAAACGACCCCCCCCCTAAGGCTGAATGCTGCTTGTGTGCACCACTATTTGTCTGTTTTCATGTGTTTTGAAAACACCAACCATTCGCACCTCTTGTCTGTGATGCATGGTGGTATAATGATGCTGGGCCCCAAACAGGAAACAATTTGAGTTTTTTTCCCTCTCTCTCTCTCTCTCTCTCTCTCTCTATGTGTGTGTCTCTGTGTGTGTCTGTGCGTGTGTTTGTCTTTGTCTCTTTGTGTAGCCGGGTTGGTGTGTTTGTGTGTATGAAATAAATGCGTTAATTGCTGTGTGAAAATTGCACCATGCTTAAGGGAGACGATGATTAGGGGAGTATAATATGCAACAAGGGCCCTCGTGGTGCATTCACTGACACAGCGCTTAGCTAACCCGCTGCTTCAGCTTCCCTGAAAATAAAGACATTCAAGTTTTTTTTCTCACACTTCCTATCTTCTGACCATGGATCTCATCCCCGTAGGGGGATGACAACTTTTCTAATCACCTTTTGAAAAAGAGATTTAGATATTTTCGGAGTCCGCATTTAAAATGTCTCTTCCTCGTGACACCATCAGGAAAATAATGCCTTTCCTCCCTGCCGAAAAATACTGAACTCCTCCCAAGCAAACTCTCGTTATATAGCACTCTGATTGTTTTTAGGGTCCATTTGTCACATTTCCGTGCAAATCAAGGCGGCACTTGACATTTTTCAGTTTGCCAAACAAGGCACTTATCATAATGTTGCAAAAATGACGCCTTGTCTCGCTGCGAAATCGCCCTGTTTGAATTGTCTGAGTCATTGGTGAAGCTGGTAAGTAGTCACAACAAGGCTTCCAAGCCATTGTTCACGCACTGGTTTAAAAAAAAAAAATGTTCTCCACACTATGACAGCCTCCCACTGTGCAGAAAATGAACAAACGTCCACTTGTATCTCACTTTATTCTTCCATTAATTGTGCTTCATTGTGGCAGATGGACTGTTTTGTTCCATTTTCATGGGAGCAGATAATCATACAGACGTGTTTAAGACGTCAAGAACGTGATGCGAGGCTTTGGTTTGTCTTGGTAGCTGATGCAGAAGGTCACCCAGGAGCAGGGCTCAGACATGGAGGCGGACCTGCAGCGGGCGATGGAGCAGGTCTCCATCATCAGCAAGGCTCTTTGCGACATACAGCGCCATTATCAGGACCAGGTGAGGATGCGATGAAAAGGGGGGGAAAACAGCGTTACCACCCTGACTTAGCTGTGCGCCTCCCCGTCCTTGCTAGCGGGGAAAGCGGCGCCAGAGTGGAACAGATGAAAGCGGCGTCCCGTCCGAGGTTCAGCGCCTGAAAGACCAGCTGGAGACAAGCGAGGAGCAGAGGAAAGGCTTGGAGAGGCAGTTGTCTGAGGCGAGCGTGTCTGTCGCACAGCTCCGGGGAGAAGGTACAATAATATGGTGCAAATCAGCACACAGGCCTGGAACCTTATTCTTGTTTTTCTTTTTGCTCCATTTCATCAAATAATAATGATGTTCTCCACAGATCCACATCAGGTTCTTTTGTGGTAGTACAAGAGGGAACGAAAATCACGAACTTGAGCTGAAAAGTGCAGTGCTGTCACATAAAAGGACATCAAAAGTTGAAATAGAAAAAAAGATTCAATTTGTTTTCAATTCATCTGATTTTATCGGGTTTTTTTGTGTGCAGAAATCTTATGAAGTGGCTTAAACCAGATAAATCAAGAATCCCCCACTGTTTTTTTACACATCTAATTTTAAGTGTTATTTTTTTCCCTGAAGTGAAAGAACTGCAAGATAAATTGTACAAGGAGGACAAAAACGGCGAGCCCGAGCAGAGATCCATTCCCCTTCCTCCACCCCCACCTCCTCCTCCTCCTCCTCCTCCTCTTCCTCCTCATCCCCCTCCACCTCCACCTCCAGCCACTACTGTCACCAAGTATGTCCCCCTTCACCTCCCACCCCACCTTCTCCCACATTTAAACTAGTTTCTGTCTCATTTTGGTTTCACCTCTCTGTGCTACGAAGCTCAGCCGTTGTCCTGAGGAGGAAAGCCCGAGCCATGAATGCTGAACCACGGAGTGAGTCGTGCAGACATTAAAACAAGTATTCTTTCCTTTGTTTTGGTTATGACAAATGTAATAACCCACTCATAAAGCATGCTTCAATGCTTTTATGTATAGATACAATACCAGCTCAGAAGAAATAACAAGCTAATCATAAAATGCCTCCCTATCCTGCACAAGCCTCCCTGGTATTTTACATAAACCGCCTTAAATTTGTGTCAATGATCTTCTTTTTTGAAATGAATGTTTCCTCTGTCACCCTACGTGCAGTGGTAACCCGTCCACAGAAAACAGACATGTATGTGTTCCAGGATCTAACTGTTTTATCCATCAGCACCCGACATCAGGGCAAATGCAGTAGACCAAATGATGGAGAGAATCAGGAAAGGCATCGTCTTGAGGCCCGTCAGCAGAAAGCAGGTGTGCAGGCTCAGTCCACAAGCATCGTGGGGACAAAAGTCTTTTTGCTTCATGACAGCATCTGGTTTGTCTGACTTTGCTTGCAGGATGACGACGGCTCGTGGACGGTCAGTCGCCCTGCCTGTTTGGTTCTGTTTATCGTGAACCGGCGGTTACTCCCTCTCCGCCAATCCTGACATTGTTCTTGCAGGACCAGAGGGCCGAAAACAGGAAATCAGCCATCATGGAGCTGAAGGGAATGCTGGTAAAAAAAAAAAAAAAAAAAAAAAGTGTCAGGAAACTCACATTGGTATTCTGAGGCCACGACAGACCGCTGTGTTTTTCAAGCATCTCCATCAACTCTGCACACCAGGGCAAAGTGAAGCCCCAGCCCCTCCGAGGAGTGGCGTCGAGGAGAAGAATGAGCAGGAATGTGGAGGAGGCGGAGCTCCTGCGGGTCCTTCAGAGGAGGAGGAGAGTGATGGAAGACAGCTGGGAGACCAACGCCTCGACGCAGGGTACTATGTGCTGTCACTCCTCTGGGTTCATTATTTTACAGTTTGCAATAATAGAACACTCCAGAAGCTGTGTATCTTTTTTTATTATTAAAATCATCTGCATACACAGTGTAGAATACATATACATAAAGTATTACTTTGTATGCTTATGCAGTCTATATCTAATATTTTTTAAATGATAGAGCGAATGGAGAAACACTTTTATGGCAATACAGAGTAAGGAAAAAAATTTAAATCCACTGGGGTGGTATTGTGAATAAATCCTTTCTTCAGATGCTTCAGAGTTGGAACCAGCGGCAGAAAGTTCTGCGTGGGCAGGCGAGAGCGGCAGCGCCCCTGTGCTCCTGAGGCTGAGGCAGAACCGAGAGAAAAGAAACTCCCGCCTGCGTGCGTCAGCGCTGATCATCAGCCAGGCCGACTGAAAGCAAAACACGCTCTTAAAATGCTTCTGACACATTGTATTGGACTAAAGTGATTTTTAAGCCCCAGCATTGCTTCACTTGTCATCCTGTTCAGACAGGAAGTAAATGTTTAAATGAGCAAAAGATGCATTTCGTCCATTAAAGTAAATTATTGGATTTTTTTTTTTTTAAAAATTGTCATGATGACAGTAAAGACATGATCAGTGGTCAGGGGTGAGGATGTTGTAGTTTAATTTTGGAATGAATTGTCCCAAAATTGTCCATCTTCCATTTGTTCCAGGTCAGAATGCGTTGCGTGTCGAGGCAAAAAAGGGGCTCATTCAGCCATGTTTAATATCCATTAACATTCCTTTTGGGTAGAGATGATCTAAGTGCATGTTGCAGTTTTTTGTTTTTTTTACGGTACAGAATATGGGTGGTATCACTTAGGGTATATGAGAAGCCCTTCCTCGCTCCTCTTCCAGGGTGTCTGACTCTTAAAGCGCGATTCGGCAGAAAGATGGAGACCGCCTTTCTTATTTAGGCACATTAAAGCCCTAACACCCAGAGCCCAGAGGTGCCATCGAGATAAGAGCCCCCGGTGATCTTTGTCACCTCCTCCTGAAAGTATCCCACAATGCAGCAGGTTGGCTTTTGTTTTCTCACCTTCGCGCCAGTAATGTATATATGTTTGCATGCATGAATGAGTAATTGAAAGCATCGTCACACAGCACTATCAAATCTGCCTTTGTGAAAAGCATTCGAAGGACAGAAATTACCCTCACCTTTGACTCTGACGCCATTTTAGTGTCTTCACACTGTTTCACATTATATATTTACTTTATTTGGCTCTTTTTTATCCAGGAGCTGCTGGTGTGATTTCTATAACACATACATTTTTTATTGCTTCCCTCTCAATCTCAGAGGTGTGACATAGCTTTTAAAGTGTGGTAATGTATTCTGCTGCCTTGGCACTCTGTTATTTGCCAAAAAAGGGAGCAGGACAACTGAAGCAATAACGCGACTACATCATAAACGACACGTTAATGTGTAAAATTACAAAATTCAATATGATCTGGTGTAGATTTTACTTGTAAGACAACTTTACTCTGAATTGATTTTAGCTGCAGCATACTACATTATGCTGATAACACTGACTGTGCACCACTGAGTGATTCAAGCAGGACACTGGCGGGCCAGAGCACGAGATCAGATCCTTTGGTCATTGCCATTTGATCTGATTTCTGCTTTGTGGATGTGTGATTGGATTTAACCTGAAGGGATTTCCTCCAAAAATATATTTTATATCCAGAATAAGCTTGTGAATAAGGCAAATAGAGTAAATTTCGCCCTCACTCATAGAGCAGGTCTATTTTTAGGCGCTCTTCATCCTCCAGCCACAGGGGGCAGAATAACAAAAAGAAAACCCTCAAAGCTCTTCTTTCTGCTTTCGTCGGTCTGCCCTGAGAACACTGGTGTGCTACTACTGATTAGCATCCAGCTAGCTATTTCTATATTATTTTCACATTTTTGGTGTGTTTTGTCGTATGCACAGAAATGTGGTTTATTTATGTACTAAGTTGGCTATCGTTGGTGATTCAGATATCCTTCGTGACTCTAGCAATCGGTAGGTGCTTCTTGAGAATACTTGCAAATACGAGGCATTGTTTGCTAGCATTTAGCAGGTGCTGTTGCAGAATTTACGTGGAAAAGCCTCAGTTTAAAACCCCGTAACAGTATTCACCAATATACCCATTACATTACAAAAAAACACAGAAGTCCGACTTAAGATGCGAGTTACTTGCTCCTTCACGCAGCCACTAATAACCAATTAGTTAGTTTGCTGTCTTATATGTACTGTGAACATACGTTTTTAGCCTATAAATGGTAATATAATTGAGTTATAATTCCTCACGTACAGCAAGCGCTGTATTTCCCTGGTCTCGTTTGAACAACAACAAAAAAACCTTTAGGTTAAATGCAGATTTATTAACATAGATAGCATGTGGTTAGCAGTGTCTGTCTTCAACCTGTACCTGTTAATTTAGACTTTTATCATTAGTCTTCGTTTAAAACATTCGATCGGGATGCTGAACATAGTAAAATGCCACATTCATATTTTAAGCAGCACCATTTACATAAAATTTCCGTCCACGTTGCTAGTTTTTTTTTTTTTTTTTTTTAAACCTGGCCACGTAACACATAGGTGCGGCTGCTGTCAAGCTACTGTCAGTCAGGTTTTTTTTCTGCTTTATCTTATATTTTAGAATTTGGATTGTTGAAGCTGCAAAGTGCTTTCGTTTTGCCTTATTTTAGCTGTTACACAGAAGCATGAATTTCAGGTCAGAAAAAAAAATGTGGAAATTGACTACAAAACAAAACAACAAAAGCTATTTTGTGTTGTTTCAACATATGGACATTTTTGATTCCTTGCAAAATTCCCTAGTTGAGTTAAGCAATTTCTCTGCACCTTATGGACTTTATCATTTTGCTGCATAGATAATAATGGGTTGTAAACTCGTTGGTAGATTGTAATGATTGGTTTTGTTTTCATTTAGCTGCTGGCCTGTATTACTTGGCAGAATTAATAGAAGAATACACAGTAGCTACAAGTCGAATAATAAAATACATGATAATGGTGAGTAAAAGACTGAATTTATGGTAGTTTTACTTTTAAAATAATTACCGACGTTAACAGTTTGCATGATTGTTCCCAGTTTTCGACAGCCGTGCTGGCAGGTCTGTATTTGTTTGAAGGTTTCCCCTTACTGATGGTGGGAATTGGCCTCTTCACCAATCTGGTCTACTTTGGCCTCTTGCAGACGTTCCCCTACATAATGTTAAGCTCTCCGAACTTCATTCTGTCCTGTGGTAAGTCATTCTCTCACTAGAAACCTGTCTACAACTGACACTAAAAAGTTGATTCTAATTAATCTTCTAGATGGATTATTGTGCATTTGACTGTCAATGATTGAAGCATTATTTCAAATTTCCCTGCATATTTTGTTTCCTGATTTGTTTTCCATCAGTGTTGGTGGTGGTGAACCATTACATGGCCTTCCAGTACTTTGCACAAGAGTATTACCCATTCTCTGAGGTAAAATCATCTCTGATTTATGATATACAATATTTTCAGTATTTATTTTTATGTTATCTGTCACTCACTCTGTTTTTTTTTTGTTGTTGGTGGTTTTTTTGTTCCTGACTTGAATCAAGGTGCTGGCCTACTTCACCATCTGCCTGTGGGTGATCCCTTTCGCTTTCTTTGTGTCTCTCTCTGCGGGTGAAAATGTGCTTCCGTCCACCATGCAGCAAGGAGGTGAGATATTTTTTGGTTGCTTACATTTTTGTGAAGTGATATCAGCAATTCATGTGATCTTTTAGTATTATCAGACTGCAGGATTTTGCTGCAAATTTGAGCAAAAATAGAATTTTTCACTTCTCCCAGCAGTACTCCATTTCACCAAAGTCATTCCTGTGTTTCAGCAGATGTAAACTTGTGACATCTGACGTTAACCCGTAAACCTGTTACATAAGCATATACATTGCGCTATGTCCAAATTTGCCTTGAAACATTAAAATAAATTACTTTTCACTTACAAAAGACACCTTTTAATCATTTGCTTCTAAGTATTTTGAATCTTCTGCATAAATGATATTTTATCTAGGGATTAGACTGAATCCCATTTTTTTCCCCCAGATGATGTGGTGTCTAATTACTTCACCAAGGGAAAGAGGGGGAAAAGATCAGGAATCCTCCACGTGTTCTCTATCCTGAAGGAGGCAGTGCTGCCCAGCCGACAGAAGATGTACTGAGCTGCTCAGACAAGGGGTGCAGCCCCAAGCTTGGGGTGTGTCACGGTGTGTGTCTTAATGTATGTGTCGATTGCGAGGGGGAAGCAGAAAGGACTATGGAATTCTGTTCTGGACATGTGGCTTGAAAGAAACTGGGGCCAAAGGGCAAGAAGCAAAGAGGACAGAACAGCCCTTGCTGCTGGGGAAGCCCGAGTTTGCACAGGCCACGTTTGTCTGCCAATGTCAACTAGAGACCTCACCCAGGTGAGATCTCATCTGTAGCATGGCTCAAAGTGTCATGTTAGACTCTTTTTTCTGATAAGATTTGGCATATTTATATGCAGGCTGTGAAATTCACCACCAAAAACCTGTGCATTTTAACTTTGATAGATCAGTTATTCACCTTTCTGTCATGAATTACATCTGCTATTATTTCTGCGTTGCTCATCTTCATTGAATCTGCACACGTTGTACTGATGATGAAAGTAAAATTATTAGACAAAATAAGGCTAAGAAAACTCAGAAAGAGGACCTTTATTGGTAAGTCTTGATGTCTAAGCTTAATTTTTGATGAGCTGCTCCTACAACGGAATAAAAGCTGAAGATTTAGTTTCTTTAAATGAGTAACGGCGATCTAGTTTAATTAAAAGGAAAACTCATAGTTCTAAGTTGCGTCACACTTAAAAAAATAGATGCTTTATTAAAATAAGACGAATTTTCGTCTTATTAAATAAGGCCACAGAAACGACACGTTTTTCTCATCTTTTATCCTTTCCTCCGTCACTATTGTTGTGGTCAGGAACATGCTTGTATTTTTTGGACTGTTTGTAAAATTTCATAGTAATGACTAATGATTTTTCTATCGACAGTCAAGATGACACAAAGGCGGACACACTTCGCAGATCGAACCTGTGCAATTATTGCAAGCAGGTGCTTTTTACAAGAGCTGCTTCAAATGGTTTGATGTAAACATTAAAGAAATTGAAATTCTGTTTTTTTTCCCCCATTATTACTAACAGTTCTTGGTTCTCTGGTATGCACACAAATAAAAAATAAAAGACCTCATTGGAGTCACATGAGATATATGTTTTAATGGGCTAAAATAATCATTTAGGTCCATTTGCGTTCACTGTAAAGTAAATTTTTCTAAATTTTGCTTCCTTTGCGGCTCGAGCCACCAGGAGGTCAGTGTGCACTTGTGCGTCGTGGTGTGAAGAACTTCACCAAGTAAAGAAGACCAAAGACACCAAGCACAGAACTCCAGCTGACAGTTCCCACACCTGTCGCTGACAAGACCTCACCTGGATCCCGATAAAGGTCCCGGAGGGAGATCATGGAAAGTGCAAAGATCCAGCGGTGACAGGTGACCCAGTTCACGGAGGTTTTCTCACCTTTCCAGAGCACAGCATCTGGGAGTGTCTGGGGTTTTTGTCACATTGAGCTGATCTTGTGGGGTGGCAGAATGGCTCCTTTTTAATACGTATGTGCGAGCTCGAATCCGACCTCGAAGCCAGTCATTTAATGTAATATAAGAGTGTAAGTCCTCCACCTAACACTGGCAAAGATCAGTAGTGTCCGGGCTCCAGCACCTCAGCAAGGTGCATAGCCACCTCAGTCCACGGGGAGGTGGTCCGCTCTCCGGGGTATCTTCGGTGCTGGACCGTTGCAATGCCCTGTGGCTCAAAGTGGCGGGAGGAGGTGATCCTGGAGGGGAACGCTTTAGGGAACAACACCCTCTTGAGGACGTCCGTGGGCAGGTCAGGCAACGGGTGAGGAGTACCGTCCCACTTTGTGATGTACTCTGGCTGCCTGCTGCTGCTTTCCCTCATTACGATGCTATCCCGGAGATCCGGCAATAACGGGGGCTTTTCTGGGTAGAGGCCTGTGAAAATGGTCCAGGGTTTGTTGGTGGGAGGTTGCTGCTGCCTCAGTGGGTGTGTGGGAGGTTTCAACTTAGATCTGGTCCCATCTGATGGAAAGCACTGGGTGTGAAACTGGCTTACTGGGACCACTTGGGAGAAAGTCTTCATGGGAGGAAAACCTTTCTTGCTTGCCCACTCTGCTATCTTCACATTACTAAGTGCCTATAAATCAAGACAGATAATTTAGCTTTCATGATTTTACCAAAACAAAATTAGCATTTAATGAGATATAAAGGTGGCTGAAACATTGCTTTCAGAATAGTGATAAATAACTCAAACTTGCTAAAGAATCATGTAGCTATAGGTTTCAGTTTGGGTCTAATGTGGGTGTTGTTACTATGGGAACAAAACTGACCTTTTTGCTGCGTTCATTCATGTTGACCTGTCCAATCAGATCTCTGTATAAATCTCGAACAAGCTTCCTCTCCTGCAACTCTTGCTTCTTAGCTTCTTGCCACATGTAGCTTTTCAGGTGCCTGCACAAAAAGAAAAATACTTAAAAAGATAAATAAATTACATGAGGCTGCAGCTGTTTGTTAATTACCTTGCCACCTCCCTGTGGCACCCAATGCGGGCCACATCCAGAGGAGTGTTTCCCATGCTGTCCTGGGCCAACAGGTCTGCTCCAGCTTGGACGAGGGTCTCTGTGCAGTCCAGCAGGCCTTCGGAGGCAGCCAAGTGTAGAGGAGTTACCCCTGAAGTTGTTTTACTGTGGGGAAAAAAATCCTAATCATCTTTACTGTTAATAATCATCATTATCGCATGTAGACACGTAGCTTTTAGCTCATCTCAGTGTAATCATGTGATAAAATACGCATAAAAAGATTACACATTGACGTCGGCCCCTCGCTCCAGCAAGTATCTGAGGCACAAAGAGGTGTTGGGTGAACTCTGAGAGGACACGACCATGTGAACAGGCCGGCGACCCTGGAGGTCACAGCTGTTGATCGAGCTCTGACGGGACTCCACCAGTTGCTGAACAGTGGCGAGCTGACCATGAAGACAGGCGACATGGAGAGCTGACTGTCCCTGGAGGATAATGCACAAAACATTAGTCCAGAACACTTAAGAGGATTCATTAATAATTTCAAAAGATTACATTTGTTTATCTGAGGAAATTTGAATATAACCGTCATTGTTACACACACACACACGCACGCACGCACGTACACACACACACACACACACACACACACACACACACACACACACACACACACACACACACACACACACACACACA
>BJFM01001746.1:37074-63591 GCA_016586285.1 Arothron firmamentum
CCCCCCCCCCCCCCCCCCCCCAGCCGTGTTATCACCAACATTACACCGCCAGCCTAAGAGCCGTGCACCTTGCTCCGCGCCGACCTAATGGGCTGCGAAGCGCAGGAGGAGGCACCTCGCTATCGCTGCCTGTGCAGCCTTCTTTTTACATTTGTATTTCCTGACTAATCCCAGGAAGATGGGGGAAGAGTTCCAGGGTAGATGCCAGAACTCGAAGGCATCGTGGGGGTCAAATCCTCAATGATGGCCGACGCAGGGGGGGAAAAACAACTCCAGATGTCAAGATTAAATCTCTGTGGTGCTGCAGCCACTCCCAATCAAGTAGAAAATACACACACACACACACACGCACACACACACCCACCCACCCACACACACACACACACACACACACACAGGGTATTTGTTCGAAGCTCAGGTCTCTAACTGTTTGCCGGTTAGACTTACCAATGTGTCGCAGAAAGGGCAAGACAGCACATAAAGACCGTAAAATATTACCTTTAAAAATCGGCCATAGGTGTGAGTGTGAGTGGTGGTCTGTGTTTGTGTCAGCCCGGTGACAGGCTGGCGACCTATCCAGGGTGTAACCCGCCTCTCGCCCCGTGACAGCTGCGATAGGCTCCAGCAGACCCCTGCCGCCCACGTGTGGATTAAGCAGGTGAAGAAAATGGATGGATGGATGTTTTCATTAAGGATTAATTGTCTTTGGAAATGTGGGAGGCATGTAATTGGGAATACTTGTAGGCATAGTTAATGCATGGTTCTTCTTAGTGGTCCCAGTCCCGAGTGACGTATCATGCAGTTAAACGTTTTTTACGTTTTAAATGTATTTCAAAATGCTGTTGGGAGCTTGTCATTCTCGTTAACTGCAGCCCAGGTTTGGAGTGGTTTCCTGTTTTCCCTCACCTATTTCACCCCTGGTTTAACTGGAAACACGCCCTCAAAGGGATCTCACCTCATGTGGTTTGATCTTCTGCAGCACTGATGAGTTGTTCTTTTAAATCTTGCTGGCTAGCATGTGACCTAAACCAGTCCAAGGTGACACTCTAATGGACTGGATCAGAAATGGAGGACTCGCACCAGCAGCTGCTCATCACTGTCAGAGGGCAGCTTTCACCTGCGTGCTTTGAGATGTTCGGGCAGGCTGGTGAGGAGAGCATCATGAGCGCGCTCGGCTCTGCTGAAGACGTCATGAAAGCGATCTCATGATGGACGATAGTGGGACTGAAAGAGGATACCAGGGGACAATTGCCCGTGGTCCGTCTGGAGTCGGGCCAGCTCAGAGGTCATAGTTCAGGGGCGACGGACAGGCCCTCTGACGTCGGCTTCTTCCTGGAGACATCAGCAGACTTACGAACCGACGGTGTTTGATGCCTTTGCAGCCCGGCACCTAAGAGCTCTGAAAAGCTGTTTCTGTTGATGTTAATTTGCTCTGTGCTCGGGCCTCGGTTCACGGCGCGGTCAGCCTTCTCTGATACTATATTCCCGTTTGTTTCAGTAAAGGTTCTCCCATCACATTGCATTTAGGTCGAGACGCCTGTGAACTGTGAATGCACCGCGCATAGGGACTTTGGCCGCCGTTTCGAACTCTGGGTCCTAAAGTCTGTGTTGTTTCATAGCTGATCTTCCACATTTGGGGACCTCTTTATGATCTTTAAGTCTTTCTGCATGGCTGCTGTATAAGAAGTAAAAATAATTAGACAGGTTTTTCAAACATAGCCTTTTTTTTTTTAATTCTTCTGGACATATCAAAGGTTTGAATGCCACTAAAAGGCATCATTTAGAAGGGTTAATGTTTCAGCAGTTAAAGGGATTGTAACTAAATATAAAAAGCAGAAATATTGTCACATTTTTATTCCTTCCATAAATTGACATAACTGTCAGAATTAAGTAGCTTTTAATGCAGTTGAATATACTCAAACAGCACCAGCCAATAAATTACCATGTGTCTAAAAAGATACATTTGTAACTGTTATTAAGTATTTTAATATGCAGCGATATGTTTATAAGAGTAAATAAAATTACCTGGTTTGTGCAGTTGGGTCCAGCAAGCAGCAGTAGCCCGGCTGGGCGTCTTCTAAGGAAAGGAAGCCGCGACTCCTGTCTTTATATCCCACCAATCCCACCTCACTGGGCAAGCTGATGCTTTCATTCTTCTTGTTCGCGCTGATTTCATGAATTATTCATCCCGCAATCAGGCCCACAGACAAGCACACTAATTGGCACCTTTTTTATCATCATCATCATTATTATTCCAATCTCTGCTGCATACTGTCAAACATTAAATCAACTTAATGCGATGGTGAGAAAAATATTTGGCTAATAACCCCGCATTAACCCTCTTGTCAGTTTGAAAACAAATTTACGGAAATTAATTTTGAATTTAAACATAGTTTTTAAAGGGATTAAAAAAAAACTAATTTATTCAGCCTGTTAATTTGTGTAATACAGTTCTGCAATTGTCTTCCAGCAGGGAAATAATGTTAATTTATACAATATTCCCACATTAGTACATGAGTATATGTCACTTTTTTGTTGATTTGTAAATTTTGTCTTACTTTCTTGCATTTTAGTGAGACATTTACAGCTGATTGTGTGTGCGCACACATGCCTGCTTGCCTTGTAAGCATGCGCATGTGTGCCCTACAGTAAATCAATTAAACAGACATTACCAAGTGTGGAGGCGGAACACAAATATAATTATGTCACATTAAGTTAAAGAACAAGTACTTAAACAATATTACTTAAATGTCTATTACTTTTTTAAAGAAAAAATCTCGAATGTCACTGGCAGTGTGACACTCAAACAAGGTTAAATGTGTTAAAATAAAAAGTCAGTTACACATGAAATTAGCTGTATTCATCGTTCTTAATTTAGCTTTAGGGCGTACTTTCATGTACCGATGGGTTGTTTGGGCAGTGTGGATCAGAGTCGGTAAATAATTACCATAATTTCAGCATCCAAGGTTTTCCAGAACGTCTATTTAAACTACATTAGAGTACAAAATTCTGATTGTATTGCTCCACCACCACCACCACCACCACCACCACCATGTGATATTTTATAATTGCCCACGATGCGACTTGCACTCAAGTTTGCAAAATGTGCCAAAATGTGCCCATGGCAACAAAAGAGCTCCCTCTCTCTTCCTGTCTCACTCTTTCATCTGTCAGGCAACAAGGCAGCTGCATGCAATTGCCATGGCAACAGAAGCAGATGTTAAGGGGCTTTTCCTGTATGATGGGATGTGAAGGATTGACCTTTGCCTTTTTTCTTTTTTAAAAAAGAGAGAAATAGCAGTAATGGATATGGATTTATGAGTGTATGGACCATAACTATGCTGTCTCTAATGTAGCTTGGCACACCATATGCCACTGTATGTATTTTTTATGATGGGCGGCCTAATTACTTGCAGGGATGAACCTTTTTTTTTGCTTTTGACACACACGCACACACACACACACACACACACACACGCACGCATGCACGCATGCACACGTACAGAACCAATCCCAGTAAATCAGACTCAATATAAGTCTTTTGTAAGCAACAGGTGCTACAAACAACCACAGACCAAATGTTAAACGTAAATTCACTCATCCATGATCTCGTCTGCTTGTGAGTCACACTCGCAGATTAAGGAGCTGTGGAGGTAATTTGCAGACTCGCGTGCGTGCGTGCATTTTCGACTTCAGGCATAAAATGAAGGAAAGAGTAACCACAAGAGCTGCATTGCGCGTGCCTTTCACACGCTGTAACAATAAGGCTGAAGGCTTTGATGATGTACATGTTTACCACTGTGCATTGTGCACGTCTGCTGCTGTTTTTGCTATAGCCTGTTTATGCTGATTTTTGCTGCAGTCATTGTTGCCTGTCCTTGTTACATGTTGCTTTTATATAAAATAACAATTTTATCTAGGAAAGTACTTAATATAATAACAGTAATTTATGACCTTTACACTGCTGATGTAACAGATAAAGGACATTAGTCTTTGTGCTAAATTGATTTACTGGATCAAATGAAATTTTTGCTCCATATAGTATTGTGGGTGGAACATAATGAACCCAGCAGGAAAGTAATCCTTCCAACGCTGACTTCATCATACATATACAATTAATTTTTAATCAGTCCCTCATCACCGCCCAGAGCTTTGACTCTTCACTCCTGCTCTCCACCAGCATATCAAACTTTAATAAGAGTAATCGAGATAAACCTGAATTGGAAAGAATTCTTCCCACCCCACAGGCGAGTTGAAAGGAAGAAATGTAATGGTGCTTCCAGGGGGCCAGACGGATCATGGTGCATTCTACTTTAGTCTTGGAGAGTCCAATGTAGTTGATGTTCTAAATGGGGCCATTCCAGGATCTGCTGGATTAAACCTCTTGCATGTGCATGTGTGCATCTGTCAAAAGAGAAGATAAGGTAAAAATAATCACACCATAACGCAAATACACCGAAATAACCATTGCCCAGGGGTGTAATTTTATGCATGCGTGCATCTGTCGGATGTATACATGCACATGTATTAAAACTAAGAAGAAGCATCCAGTGTGTTGTGTACAGATGGGCCGCCGTTGACCTCCACTTATCTCCCGTGAACTTTTAACCCCCGCTGCTGGCGTACCGACGTCACATCGCACATGTGTGAGCTGTACTTAGAACAGCGAGCCAAATGCGACGGAACACAGTGACTCTATGACCCTCCAAATGAGACGACCGCATCAGACCATAATGCGGTCAGCTTGACTAAAAGAGTGATGCAGATTGACAAACTATGAACTGAGAGAGGAGTGGAGAGAGTGGAGAATGTGAGAGGAATGACAAGACTGGTCAGAGACGTAAGCGCCTTTGTGCTTGATGCAGTTTGACAGTCCGTGACATGTTCCCCTGATTCTGTGCGTTAACACGTTGAGAAGCTTCAAACCTTCCAGAGCAAACTGGAGATCGATCGGTTCTCTCTCACAGAGATTTCTGCATCTTTAATCCATTTCTGTTATTGAGGCCAGCTACACGTTTGCATAACTTCACAGGGCATCTTTTGCAGGAAAAAAAAAAGTCATAATAATAAAAGGTCACGAAGCAACTTTAAATATAAAGTTATTTTGTATTCCCGGTACGTCTGCATGCCTTTGCGCGTAGACTGTTTGCTTTAGTTCCCTTTTTTGCTTCATTTCTTTCCTGTGTGCAGCCACACCGCCAAGTTTCCTGCAGATCTGAGGGTACACACACTTTCTGTAGATGTTCCTCTCACATTCTGCCCTTTTGCTGCCTCACATCTCCATGCATGCTGCTGAGACCTCCAGTCAAAATGTCAAAGAGGCTCAAAAAAAAGCTGTTCATCTTTTAGTTTTCTAACCTGTTCTCTTTTCAACAAAAAGGCCCATTTCGCCCCTCATAAGATATAGATTTCCTCCATTGCTCATGTTGATGCTCCACTTTACACTGGATGTCCAGAGGATGTTTTTTGGCCAACTTGCACCGGTCCGATTGCAGCTAAAAGTATTTGCTAGATGTTCCACATGAAAGGTTCTGCCTTTAGTATGTAGGAAGGACATATTCATGCTTAATTCATGCTGCAAGATACACCGCATGTCGCTTTTATTGTCATAGGCCCTTTGAAGACATGTCACTCAATGAATAAAATGTTTATGCTGTATATTTTAACGCAGGGACTGGGAGTGAGCCATCGTGCTTAAGTAGGATCTTTGAAAAATAATGAATTACACATAAAAGTTCCGGGAAGATCATTGATGTTTATTTCCCAGAAGATTCTCTTTACTGTGACTATTGTATTCAAAAGTTTTATTTAATTCATCAATATGTGCACGAGGGGTTGCAAAAATTCAGCATCTCATATTTCAGCTTTTTTTTTTTTTTTTAGGAGTGTGTGTTTCAGTTTTCGTTTTGCTGCTTCATGGTGTGCCACAAAGGTTGTGAGCAGAGTTTGAGTCCCAGCGCTCTGACAGATGCCCGGGACTCCATCAACCAATCGTTTGCTCCGCTGTCGGTCTGTCAGCCAATAGCATCACAGCAGGCCCTCGGGGGGTGTGTCTCATTAGCTAGATTCCAGGACCTGGCTCTGGCCCACTGAACGCATTCAGCCAGAAAGGATAGAGTCCAGAGGGGGATTCATCATCTGCAGCCTTGCTTCACCCGGGCTCCCCTCCCCACCTCCTACTGAATTCAGGAAAAGAGATGACAGGGTAGGCCATGATGTAAAAGAAAAGAAAAAAATCTTTTTATTATTATTTATCTTTTAAAACTGGAATTGCTGAATAGAAGATCAGCAAATGTGTTTCATATACAGCTGCTTAATATAGGAAAGCATCATGCAGCATTTTTTTGTGATCTCCCAACAAATAAAAACAATGATGCAGCTGCATCATTGTCACGTGCACCATTAATGTCCCAATGTCTCTTCATACACACACACAGAGTCGATGTTTGTCCTCATAGACATATATGTATCACTCATGTATCCAGCAGGAACATTTTCTACTTTTCCGGCCGATCTTTCTCATCCAAACTGTTTTGGCAGATACTCTGGAGAGGCTCTCTGGGATCACGGATGGTTTAAGTAAACAGGAAAAGTGGGCTACTCCATTCTGAAAGCGTAAACGTTTTCTAAAGTAACGAGCCCATGGGAATATGGCCCAGCAGGGGTAGTGGTGGAAGGGAGTCGGGGGCATTTGGAAATACATACCTGACCATAAGGCCAGATGAGATTTTCAACCTATGCACGTTCCTTTCTGGGTGCCATCTGCAGCACAACAGTGACATCCATATTACAACCAAATCAAATGTTTGTTTTGTTTTTTTTTCAATATTGATTGAAGAAAAATAAACTTTATTTGAATGGTAATCTCTAAAACCCACCCAATCAGGATTTGTCATGAACTAGAACCAGACTGACATGCTAATTATGTTAAGTCAAAAATAAACCCAGAGTATTAAAGCCACTTGAATATTAATGGAAGTGTTAAAGCGGAATAACATTTATTTCCCTCCTGGGTCAAGTACTAAAAAAAAAAAAACATTGTTTGAGAGACCATTATTCAAATGAGAGTGCACAGACCTTAATAGAAATCATCCCCAACCATTAACTTCTGTTTGAGCACAGCCCAGTAATTTTGCTTCCAACATTTAAAGACATGACTGACGGTGCCGCTCCTGCCTGTTGTGGTACATGTAAATGTAGCCTCATCCATATTTCCCAAAAAGCCTCATTCAGGACCTTAAAAGGTTCCAAATCACGTTAAATTAGGGTTAGCGTGCAGCCATAATATTAACTAATGCCGGCTAAAACAGAAATGAGTGCCCAGGAGTGGTTTCATCATTCACTGTTTGCAGTACTCAGCGTGACAACGCCGAGATGGTGCAAAGACTCACGTTTGAACGTGCCGAGTTGCGTCCACCTCTGTATGGCCTGGAATAAAAGACAGGAAGCAATGGCTTTTGGGGTCAAAGTTCAGTTAGAAATCCATTTTTACATGCTTGTACATATAAAACAAGATCTTTTCGTACTTCTCTAAATTCCCTTTGTACATAAAGCTTCACTGTGAGCTGTCAGGTTAGCTCGATCGTCTTTCCTGAAGATTTCTTAAGGCGTGCCCGTCCTAAATATACCATTTATTTGTGTGATTACCCAACATTAGCATTTAATGATATTTACTCAAAAGTTTTTCTTTTGCAGGATTGATGATGTTAAAACTTTCAAATATTTAAAGTTAAAACCACTAATAACTGTCATGAATCCAAGCTTATGATTAATAAATCAAGTATGATATGATAAATGAGATCCGCTGTCATAAATCTTTGGATTTAAAAAGAAACAAGGACATTGCTTATGACACATTAATGGAAGGCTTTCTGTTGAATACCTGATAACTTTATGCTAAAATGCTGAAAACGATGTCTGCCTCAACCGCAATTTTCCCACTTTTATTTATTTTCTTAATTTCCACTGAGATGCTTGGAAAATCGCCACACCCTGCAGAGATGATCAAAAAGCAAGGCTTCATCTTGACACAACAACCTCTCATCTCGCCTCTAAAGGCAGCCCCAATTGAATGGACAGATTAAAAAACATGGCTGGCATGTTAGATACAGGCCAGTGCTCACACTCCATAATTTTTAGCCCGATGATTGCACACAAGTGTTTTGGGCCGTTACATCTGGCTCTGCAGATGATGGAAGTTCTTGTATGTATCCCCCTTGCATTTTCCCGGCTGTCAAAAATTGCATTCTGAGAAAGCCTTACTCCTCTCATCAAGAGTCATAATTTACTTGTCAAAGCAGAAGTCCTCTCAGCATGGAAGGAGCCCTCCTGGGGTTATAATTGCGAGACAGTTTGGTGCTCCTGAAATGCCTCCAGTCAAGATGGAGCAGAAGGCCTGCTAGTTAGCCTTTGTGTACTCTTCCTTTTAAAAGTAGCATTTTACGCAGAAAATTGTCAAACGCCGTGGCACAGTTAAAATAAATGTGACTAGCTTCACTATACTTTCACCAACGACTCTGTCGTCAATGACTTTCAGCGCTGATTGCTTTGGGCGCTTTGGAGAGTCTTTTCTAAACTGACACAAGGTCTCCATCTTGTGGAGAGAGTATGAAAGGCTTTCCTTCAGTGGTGGGGTGGATTGATGTTCATCTGAAAAAAACATTGTTTTTGTACTTTAGGAGCTAGGAAATTATTATTTAGTGTGTTTATCTCATTTTAGCTGCATATAGATACATATGAATTGAAATTAGTGCTATTTTGGATATGTTAATGATACCTAGACTTCTTTTTTTTTTTTTTTTTTTTTTTTAAGGTGGTTACTTGACCTTAGTCGTGCTCAAGACCTTTTAAAAAGCCTTTTTTTCCTGTCTGAGTTAATGTGGCACATGGAGGTCCTTTGAGTGAAGCTTATTCATTTTCTTATGTAAGAGGTTTGGCTTTCAACCAATGAAAGTTCTTCCACCAGACTTTAATTATCACAAACAAGACTTAAAAAAGAAACAGCAAACAGTCTGATCAAGAGCTGTTCGTGGCTACTATGTCCTCCATTTTCTCCAGTAACCCCTCAAGCAAAGAGTTGTTTTTGTTGCTGGTAACCATGTGATACCTTCCTTCACATTTTCCCACCAGCTCCATCAGTTCCCTGTTCCTCAGGACGTGCTGCTCCACGCTTTCCCCGAACATTTCCCCCCAGGTGAACAGCACCAGCGCGCGTCGCCAGACATCCGCCCCGAGCCAGCTTGCGTGCTCCTCCATGGCGCTCCGCAACCTCTGCGTACAAGTCAAGAAAGCCGGGAGGAGCAGGAGGACGACGTGAGGCCCAGGGCAACACTGTGAGACGCTGTCCAGAATGCTTTTCCTTTGCCCCGCCTTGTTCGGGCCCGGCCCGTCTCGCCACTTCAGACCTAAAGGTTCTACTACAAAGAGGCGATGCCCTGCAACCTGACCCCTCCAGTGCCTGAAGGTCGAGCCATCTTGTTTAGGTGTTTCTCCACAAAGGATGGTGAGCCCATCCGGTGCGTGTGGTGACCAAGACTCTCCTAAAACCACCACCCTCAGATCTGACCCTGGTGACCCTCTGTGCGAGCTTCTGCAGCCCCGCCCTGCAGATAAGAACTGAGAGTCTCTCATGACCTTTGCTCTGCTTGGGTTTTTTGTTTCCTTCCTCCCTGCATCTGTTCCTTCCTCCCCTTCTTTTGCCTCTGCTATCATCGCTTTTACCGTTTCAGCATGATGATTGTGTCTCCCTGCAGCTTTTATCACCCTCCGCTCTTCCTTTTCCTCTCTCTTTTCCTCTCTTTTTGACTCTGATCCCGCTGATTTGTCAACAGGCTCCTCTTCCTGTATCTCGCGGTGCTCTAAATGCAAGTCTTCATCAGCAAAATCGAAAGAATCTTCCTGGACTCTCTGGTTTTCCTCATCTTTGTGCATCTCTCCCTCACGCTCTGTCGGGCTGTTCTCCCCGCTGCTCAAGCTTCTCTCTTTCTTGTGCAGTTCTTCCGTCAGCATGGTCAGATCTCCCGCTGTCCCACCCAGCTTCCCGGCCGTAGCATCTACATGTTGCTTTTGCTGCTCTTCATCCCTCACAGAACACCTCCGTCCCTCCTCGTTCTCTCGACCATTCAGAAGCATCCACAGCTCTTCTTGCTCCCGTTCCCCCAGCTCTTCTCCTCCTCCTCTCCTTTTTTCCTCTCGCCTGTATTTACTCCTTTCTTCTCGCACCTTTTCTGAATGTCCCTGCATTCCGCTGAGCTCGTGCGCCTTATTTTCCAGTGCGACCCCTTTGTCAACAAGCTCTTCCTCTTTTCTACCGAGCTCATATCCTCTTTTTCTCAGTGCTTCTTCATTTCTACCCAAAACCTTCTCCCTTTCTGCTACTTCCTCTTCTCGTTTCAAGATTTCCTCTTTGATCTGCAGTTCTTTCGTTGTGAACTCACATTGCTTCTCACTCAGCTTTACCTGAAGATCCTCTTTGATCATCTGAATGTTCCTTTCTTCCTCCCCTTTTTTCTCTGCCATGATGTATAGCTCTCTTTGCAGTCCGTCCCGGGTCTCCTTTAATCTCCTGATCTGGACATCTTTCTCCTGATCTACTCCTCCACTCTCCACCTGCTGTTGACACTCTTGAAAGTATCTGTTCACCTCCACCTCCGTCTTCAGCTTTAACCTGAGACGTTCTGCCTCCTTTCTTATCTTCTCATTTTCCTCCTGCAGCTCCTCAATTCTCCTCTGACTGTCTTCATAGTTCTCAACAACGCGCTCCTTCTCCTTGGCGACGGACGCCACGATATAGTTCTTTTTCTCGATTGCTTTTTCGTACTCTTGGATTATGCCTGTCATCTCCTTTTCCATCTTGCGGCTGATGTCCTTTAGCTCAGCCTTTGTCTGCTCGATTCTCATCCTCAGCATCACCAGCTCTTTCTCTTTCGCCCCATTCTCTCCCCTCAGTCGGTGCTTTTCCTCCTCGCTCTCCTTAACTTTCTCCATCACCTCCGCATCTTTTCTGCGTAGCTGCTCGGCGTGACTCTGCTGCATGCGAAGGAGGGCGACATTTTGGCTTTCGCACCTTTCCTCCATCTCTTTCATTGCTTTCAAGTAGCTTGCACATTCTGTTTTAGCCTCCTTCATCTCTCTTTCTCTTTCTGCAAGGAGCTGTTGCGCCTCCGTGATCTCCCCCGTCTTTTGCCGGAGGAGTTCTTCCACCATGTTTATCTCCTTTTCCTGTCGTCTCTGCTCATCCCTCCAGTTCACCTCTCGACACTCAGCCTGCTGTCGAAGACTTTCTCTTTCTCTTTGCCTTTCTTCCAGGAGCTGTTGCCTCATCTCCTCCAGCTCACGTTCCCTGCCTTGGAGCCGTTGCTCGACCTCCTCCTTGTGGTTGTCCTCTTCTTCTTCTTCTTCTTCTTCTTTTCTTCGCAGGATTTCATTCATGTCTGTTATTCGCTGATTTAGAGTCTCAATCATTTTATCTTTCTCTTTTAGTTCTTCACGCATGTGTCTCTCACGTGTTTCTCTTTCCTCTGCCGTCCACTTCAGCTGATGTTCAAGATCTATCAAGCGCACGTTTATAACTTCCATTTCTCTGCTTCTTTCCGCTTGTTTTTCCTCCAAGTCGCTCTTCTCATCCTCCGTTTGTCGCAGCTTCTGTTTCATTTCATCCAGGATGAGCGTTAGCCCCTTCAGCTCCGTTTCTTTTGCAGACCGTATTTTCTTTGCCTCTTCCTGCAGAATTGTTACAATCCTGTCTTTTTCTTTCTCAAATTCCTGTGTTTTGTCTTGGATTTCATTGACGTGCGCCTGTTTTAGCTCAGCCACATGTGTGTCTCTCTCTTTTAAATGTAGCAAAATTGATTTTTTGTGACTTTCAATCATTGCTTCCTTTGCCTTTTCACTTTCACTCACCCTTTCTTCTAATTCCAGCGCATACCTTTCCATTCTTTGCCGTTCCTGAACCAGTTTTTCAATCTCTTGCTCAAATTGCTGTCTCAGCTCTTTTATTTCGCTTTCACTGTTTTTTTCCACACCTTTTATTTTATCATCACATTCCCTTTTGAGCCGTTCCACAGCTTTCTCCATTTCTTTAATTTGTCCTTCTCTCCTCTCTGTTTCTTTCAGTCCTCTTTCCATTTCTTCCTGATGCTGTCGATTCAACAGTTCTATCTCTTTTTCTTTCTCTTGTATCTTTGTCATCTCCTTTCTGAAATTCATTTGAATCCTTTCATCTTCGTTGTTACTTTCCGAAACTTTCTTTTCAGTTTGGGCAAGACATCGATCTTCCAAGTCTCTCACTTTTGCCTGCACTTGCCTCTCACCTTCGTTTGCAAACACCCGTCTTAATTCTGCCACCTCGCTTTCTTTTTCCTGCTGTAGCTCTCTCTTTTCCCTTTTGTGCTCTTTTTTGATGGCTTCCACTTGGGCGAGCTCTTTTTGATGCGCTTTCAGCTCCTCTTGAATTTTTCTAATTTCACCGGTTTTTCTGTCCATCTCCTCCCGATGTTGCAGCTTCAGCATCTGCACCTCTGCCTCTTTGTCCTGAGTTTTTCTCTCTACCTCTCTATCATGTTGGCATTTCATTTCCTCCACTTTTATCTCCATCCGTCTTTCGCACAGTTTTGCATCATCGAGAATCGCCTGCATTTTTCTCCTGAGCTCTTCCTCTCGCTGCTCTTTCTCGAACAGTTTAGCCTCCATTTCTCCTTTCAGCCGTTGTTCCATCTCTGCCATCGCCGCGTTTGCTTCATGTGTTTTTCTCCTGAGAACGTTTTCCTGCTGCGTTTTGCACTCTTCCCTTTCCGTTTGTAACGAACGAACCTTCTCCGTCCACTCTCCTTTCTCTTTCTTTTGCAGCTCTATGTCTTCTACCAGTTTCTGTACTTCACAAATCCACTCTTGTTTCATCACTTTGATGCTTTCCTCCCTTTGTTTCCTCTCATTTTCTTTCTCTACATTGGCACGTTGAAGATGAAGCACCTTCAGCTGCAGTTCTTCGATCCTCTCATTCAGCTCCTCCAGCTCTCTCTGTTTTAGGTCAAGTCTGACTGCAGCATTGTCCCTTTCTTTCATACTCTGTCTTAGTGCAACGTCGATTCTCTCCCTTTCTAAGCTCAGATCCTGAATTTCTCTCTCTTTGACCTCTGCTAGCCACTGTATCCTCTCCTCTAGCTCCCCATAATCAATCTTTCTTCTTCCGCTTCTGCTGTCTTCCTCCTCCTCCTCTTCCCTCTGCACGCCAGTCTTTTTATGTAATTTCACTTTTTTCCTCAATTCAAAAAACCACCTGATGCTTTTCGCCTCCCGCTCCCTCATTTTGTTGAGCTCGGCCTCCTGCCGAAGCATTTTATCCCTCATTTCCTTCATGCGCTGGTTGAATTTCTCGTTCTTCTGCTGGCTGAGAACCCGGACCTCGTGAACCAGGCCAGAAAAAGCCTCACACCTGTTCGTCACAGCCATCTTTTCCACCTTCAGGAGGAGCTCCGCCACCCCCACCTTATCTCGCTCTCCACCATCTAGGCTACTAATGACATGGTACCTGCCCCTGCACTTCTCCAGCAGCCACCGAAGGTCTCGGCCCCCACCCTGGACGTGCTGCTGAATGCTCACTCCCTCCCGGAGCTGATCCCCATGTGTGAACAGCAACAATGCGTGTCTCCACGCACCCTCACTAAGAAGTTCAAGATGATCCCTGACGTGTCCCGACACCACCAGTGTATCCACCCTCAGAGTCAGTAGGAGCGCATGTGGTCCCGGCGGACACAGCCCCACGCTAGCGGCTATCTCCCGCTTCACCCTCTCGGTTGTAGCTCCCGCCTCCCAGCCAGGGGTGTCCACCACGGTCACCAGCCACTTGGCCACCTCCGCCTGCTGACGGACACACTCCTCTGTCACCACTCCAGCCTGGAAAAGGCCGGCTCGACCCAGGATGGAATTCCCAGCGGAGCTCTTCCCTGTTTCACGCTCACCTAGGAGAACCAGCCGCACCTCGGACAAACATCGAGGAACCTTGGAGAATGAGTGGTGGGCGTCGAGCTCCGAAGCCTGGAGATCATCGTCTGGATGAGAGTGAATGTGTTTGGCACAGATCAGGAATTGTTACTTTCACTTCACATATTCATAATGCTGAGATTTAAGTTATTGAATCCCAACTGTAGATATGCAGTCCTGAAAATTACAACAGTGCACTGCAATTTCACTAAAACCATCTAGAAAACTGAATTTGATGAGCTCTCTTTTCATCTTTTCACACAAGCCCAGTTGTCAAAATACATTTAGTGGCCATAAATTGCGTTTGTGGCATATAAACTATACGGTGATCATTCATTTCTAAGAACATATTGATACAAGCCAGTTTTTTTCTGTGGTTTTGTGATATGATTTTCTGAATTGGACATTTAAAAAAAGAGCTCACTCGTTAGAGCAGCGTTGATGCTCGCTCTCTGCATGCGCTCCTCCATCTGCCTCTGCTTCTTCCTCCTTTCCCTCGCTCTTCTTTTCTCATCTGCCTCCAGATCCATCAGCACCACGTTATCCTTCCGTAAGAAGCAGCCTCCTCCTGCCATGTCCTGCAGCTTCCCAATCAGTTCCTCGACTTGCGTCACATCCCCTCTGCTGCGGTTGTTCATGACGTGGTACCTGCTCCCGCACCTCTGGAGGAGCCTCTGGAGCGTCGGGCCGCCGGCGGAGATGCGCTGCTCCATGGACGTCAGGCCCAGCTCATCTCCTCGGGTGAACAGCAACATGGTGTGATCCCAAACTCCTTTCCCGAGCAGCTCCAGGTGCTCCTCTATCTCGCGCATGTAGTCCTCTGTTATGGAGGCGCAGGATCGCACCACCAGAAGCACCACATGGGGTCCAGGCGGGCAGAGCCTCACGCTCCTCAAAGTTTCTCTCCTCACCCAGTTGGGAGTGCTGTTTAGTGGATAGTACCACTCCCACCCAGGGGTGTCCACCACAGTGACCTTTCGGCCCGCCACATCCGCCTGTATTTTCACACACTCCTCTGTGGGTTTCCCGCTCTCGAAGCCTCCTGCTTCCCCGAGGATGGTGTTCCCTGCCGCGCTCTTCCCAGCTTCCTTCCTGCCAAGCAGGACCAGTCTGAGCTCTGGAGGTGCAGGAGGTGGACAAGGATGAGCAGGCAGCTGTGGGCTATCCATCACGGACTGCATGCTCTCATCAGTGAAGAAAGGGAGGAGCACTTCCTCACTGCACTTGACTGGAAAATCTGAATTAAAGACAAAACAAAACCATGCAAGTAACACGGTTAACATGCATCATAATCATCAACGGACCACGACGTATTGGAATCTATACATTAGAATCACTGTGCAAGATTTTCAGCATATGTAAGAGTTCGACGGTAAACTCACCCCCATCCACACCAGCACTTGTACTGAAGCTGATATGTGTCGTTTCCATCACCTCTCTCACCACATTTTTTCTTCTTCCTCTTTCTCTTTATGTGCCGTTTTTTACAGGAAGTATTTCTTCTCCACGAGGCTCGATGTCGCATGAACTGAGCACAGTGGAAGACGTGTGGCGTCACGTGACCAGCCTGTGGGTTTTCTCCCTTGCTGTCGTCAACAGAAAGCTAAGAGGTGGCACTCTCTCTCACTTGAGCACACATTAGATGTTTTTAATCAGTTCCTCGTGTACATATGTGATATTTATTATTCCGAATGCTGCAAACGCTCATTGCTGTTAGCCCCTTCCCTGTCATCACATGTGCCGCTGTTTCCTTCACCACAAACTAAGCTGAGCTGTCACACACTTGTGGTAACGGATGTCTGCCTTAAGCCCTGTCAAAAGGTGACCAAAATAGCAGGCAATGAGTTTCATTTAGAAAGTGTCTCAGGCCAGCCAGCGCTTTGGCCACTGGTGTAATTTAGGGTTGGATAAGTCTTTTTGAGTCATTTAAAACTGTCCCTTAATGTTCCATAACGTGCTAGCATCAAGTCGTTGAAGAGAATAAACTCTAACACAGCAGCAAGCAAAGATACTAAAGCTAAGATTCACTCTGTTAAACACGGCACATTAACTTTGTAGAAGAGAAGTTGAAAGTGCCCACCAAAGGTGGCTTTTAGTCACCGCATCTGTGCAAACATTTGCTTTGCAAAAAACATCTCAGTTGAACAGTTGCTGCATTGTGTGAGGTGCCAGTATACTTTCATCATGCCTGTCACTGTGTGCCATGATATGTTCTCCTGTCCAATGCAGATGCGAATACACGTGCACACATTCAACCATGCGCTTTATGATTCACTCTTTCCTTTCGCAACCGCTGGGGTTCATGAAAACATACCCTGTTTAGGGGAAGGCCTGAATCAGCCGCACTGACTCTGCATCATTAACCTGAGCAAAGTTTGGTGTGGAGTTCTATTAAATGTTAAACGACAGTGCTGCTTTTTGGAAATGTCACCTAAATTTATTTTTACTGGGATTCCCAGCAGCAGCATTTATGTTATTTATGTGACTTTTTTATTTCATTTTAATTTTTAGGTATTATTTATTATGATTTTTTTTAAATCATTCTGTTGAATGTGTGTAGATGCACCTGTTTTCTGCATCACAAGATGAATGAATCGAGAGAAATAAATCCTTGTTGTGCTCTGTACCACAATGACACCACCAATCCTCAAGTAAAGATACTGTATTAAGATTAGCACAAACTGAACATTAACCCTGAGCTGAACAACCAAGAATACAGTTGAGCCAAAATCTGCACGGATATACACTTCAAATGGAAGGTTAACCCAGATCATTTAGAATTTTTGTTTGCAAGAAAAATCTGAATTCTCAGCAGTAATAGGGGGAAGTTTCCAGCCTCTTAAGGTTCATTGTCATAAAAGACTGTAAAAGATGAAAAATTACATATTTATGCAACTAAACATAAAAATTACATATTTATGCAACTATTATATATTACTATTACATATTTATAAAACTAAACTACAGAAGTAAACACTTTTGTTACGCAAAAATAATAATAATCCCATAATAATAATAATAATAATAATCCCCAAAAATATATTTTGTACTTTCTGTTCGCCAAGAAGGGTTGCATTTCATTTCATTGGGCATGCACAATGACTCTTCTATTCTATTCTATTCTGCACGTACATCGATCAGGCAGCGCTGAATCATCAGTAAGTGACTTTTTGGGTCCCCATGCACTCAGGGGTTGTAAAGAGATGGTAGATTCCACATTGTGCTCCTAAGGCTGAAGCAGCAGTTACACACACACACACACACACACACACATGCACGCACACACACGCACTCTCTTGGACAGTTCTTCCTATTCCTGAAGGGTATATAAGTAGAAGGAGAAGTTTCCCAAGACAGCTGCAACAGCAGGGCAACTACCCGCCAACCAGCAACTCTTCTCTTACTTCATCTGAGGTGGGTCCATTCTGTAAGTATGTTTGTTGCGTTTGCCATTCTTCCCCTACGAGATAAAAACGGATATAACAACGCATCATTGTTTAATTCATTCATGACAGGAGAATTACCTGCAAAACCTTTGTATTGTTGTTGAGGATTTGTTGTTTTATTTAATGTTGCAACAGTTGAAGAGACTTATAGTTTCTTGCACTTTTGTAAAACTTGACGATAATCATATTTTAAAAGAGACCATTTTGTTTGTGATGTGCAAAAGCCATGGTCAAAGTAAATTCAACTGTCCTGAATAAATTTAAGAATAATTCTGTCGACATTGTCCACAAGTTCAGTAGAATTAACTAAATAATAACAATGGTTTCATTATTATTATTTCGATAATTATACAGAACTTATTATTACTGTCAAAGCTGAATGGGTGCATCGATTGATTTCAGTAAAATCAAACATAAAACACACATACTGTATGTGTATGTACAGTGCTTACACAAACTGCACTAGCTGTCATCTGTGACTTTATTTCACATGCTGTAGCGGGACACGATGAGAAAACACTGGCTTCTCTGTGCAAAATAATGACTCATGCACCCCAACTCGGACACAAACCTCGATCCACACCCGCATTCTGCAACAGTCCGCCTTGTTCTGAGGCAGGGGCTTGCAGTTTAAACACCAGTGTGTAGAGCCCAAGACATGGTGTCATGTGACCTGAACTGGTCTATATTTAGGACTTGGAAAAACAGTTTAATCTTAATTGGAAGCAATATAGGCACCATTAAAACTAGCGATACATTTCTGTTTTCTTTCAGTCCTCCCATTATTACCGGCACCATGTCCGATTCAGCTACCACCGTGGAACCCTCTCCTGCCCCCACGGCTCCCACCGGCCCTCGTCCCAAGGTTACAAATCGCGGCCGCACCGCGTTTGCCATCGCCAGCTCCAACTCCGAGTCGACGGCGGTACCCGAGTTCGAGCCCTTTATTGCACCGGGCCCCAGAGGCTTTCCACCGATGACGGGTGAGATCAGCAAAACTTGACAGGCAAACTTACTTAATTTGGACAATTTGTGAATTACATTTTGAGAACCAATCGCTTGAGTTATTTACTTCTTCCAGCTTGCACCCATTTCTAGGACTGCGCTATCTATTTAAGTAACAATTGTCTGCTTTCTGCTTTTATCTGTAAAATGCATTGTTCTTTAAATAGAGTCTGCTGAACAGCTCTAAGCTTTTATTAAAAGCAGAACTCGATGACAGAAGACAGCCAAGGTTGTCTTATCTTTTCCTGTTATTTTTAGTGTCGATGACACTTGAGTGACATCCACGCAGGATAAATTCTGCCCACGTCCTGCTTCATGCCACTCCATCCTATCATGTGGAGTGGGCAGGAGGCAGGGATACACTCTGGACAGGTCGCAAGCTCATTGCAGGGCACAGACCAACACCTCCAAGCGTGCATAAAAATGCAAACACTACACAGAAATGCAACTTCTAGATGCCCATGAACCCAAAAACTGAGTGATACTTGGTTTATAACGACAGTGAGATCTGGTGTTCTCTAGCAGATAAGTTGCTGGTTTCCTCCCCTCAGAGTTTCTGGACATCCTTGAGGTGGACATGATGTCAAAGCCAGAAGACATTAACAAGCAACAGCACCGGACCAGCTTTTACGACTCCAATTATCTCATCGTGCGTCGGGGACAGGAGTTCAACGTCAAGGTCACCTTCAATCGCCCCTACAAACCCAAGGAGGATAAGTTCGCCCTGGAGTTTGTGATCGGTAAGCAGAGACGAGTGCATCGACTGTTGCGCCGTGCTAGCTTTGACATGGCTAACAGCCCATGGTTCGTCCAGGTGCCAACCCTGACTACAGCAAGGGCACCTACATTCCCATCTTCCCCAACAAGGAGCATAAATCTCGCTGGCCAGGCCGCATCACAAACACCTCCAACAAAGTCCTCACCATCGGCATCACTCCTTTGGCAAACTGCATTGTGGGGAAATACCACATGTACGTTGCGGTGGTGACTCCCTACGGCATTCGTAGGACCAAAAAGGAACCCACCCGTGACCTCTACATCCTGTTTAACCCGTGGGCCCCAGGTTGGTTGAAGAGTCTTTTTTTTGTTGTTGACTGAACTAGTTTGTTTCACTGTTATAAAATGTCATTGCTCTTCGCTCCTCAGCCGACAACGTGTTCCTGGATGATGAGGTGGAGAGGCAGGAATGCATCATGAATGAGATGGGCATCATTTACCACGGTGCCTTTGACGACGTCGCTGAAAGACAATGGAACTATGGACAGGTAATTGTACACCACAGGACGATTAAACATTTGTTATTAAAATAACTTTTTTTCCCCCTCCTTTCAGTTTAACTATGGGGTTCTGGATGCCTGCCTGTACATCATGGACAGATCTGAAATGCCCATCACAAACAGAGGAGACCCAATTAAAGTGACTAGAAAGGCCTCTGCTATGGTGAGTTAACATTTCTCTATATTGTGATTTAATTTAATGTAGTTTTTTTTTTATCCATTTATTCAATTTATATTTTATTTACAGTCACTCATAATAAACTCATAAATTTGTAAAATAATTTGATGGTGCTAAAACATGGCATGAAATTGCATTTCGGTGATCAAATTGCGGTCAGATGGAGCCGGTACATTTCCTGGCCTCACCAGCGACACCTGGTGGCAACCTGATAGTAAAGCAGCTTTACAGGACTGATCCTGAAGCACATCGATCTTATCAGAAATTAAAACCAGGTTTAGAGGTGAAATGTCTTACAATTTGGAGCTGATTTTTCTATTTGCTCCCTTTGCCTTTTTTGTCCTCTAATCGTTCACTTTAATCTCACTCCACCTCAATCAAAATATGAATCATTACATTAAAGTTACAAATTTCTGGGATGACAGATCAGTTTCTTTTTGAAATTTCACTGCATTTAGCTCAATTCCCGAGATGATGATGGCGTCTTGGTGGGGAACTGGAGCGGTGACTACACCTACGGTGTGGCGCCGACTTCCTGGACCGGCAGCACCGAAATCCTGCTCACCTATGCCAGCAGCAGGATGCCCGTCAGCTTCGCGCAGTGCTGGGTCTACGCCGCCGTCTTTAACACCTGTAAGACCGTGATCAAAGGGCAAACGAAGCACTATAAATCAAAACTTTTTTTTCCTGGACAGCAGTCAAAAAGGCAACGATGACAAGTGTAGATGTTTGAGATGTTTCTACTAACTTTCCCTTGTCTCTCTAGTCCTGCGCTGCTTGGGGATCCCATCGCGAGTCGTAACCAACTACTACTCCGCGCACGACAATGACGGAAACCTGAAAACTGACATCATCCTACACGAAAATGGCAAGATTGATCGCACTCGCACCAGAGACTCCATCTGGTAACCAGCGCTAATAAGCCCGTCATTTCCACGCACATGACTTGACTTTTAATGATACTGAAAAAAAGCTTTTGCTGTCGTCATTTTCAGGAACTACCACTGCTGGAATGAGTGCTACATGACCAGGCCAGACCTCCCGGCCGGCTTCGGGGGGTGGCAGGTTGTGGATGCGACTCCACAGGAGACGAGCGACGGTACATGGCTTCTTAATAAGATTCCAGCTAATTTGCAGATAGGAAAGTAGTGCTTGAAACTCTCCCTCCGCCGTCTTTATCGTTCAAAAAGGCCTGTACAGATGTGGCCCTGCCTCGGTCCAGGCCATCAAGCACGGGGAAATATGCTACCCATTTGATGCTGGCTTTGTGTTCGCAGAAGTGAGTCACCCGCCACAGCGGCTCCATTTGCGTAAACGTCCTTGAGGTTGGCGGTAACTGCAGAGAAAGCGACCGATCGCCTCCTCCTTTCTACCCACAGGTCAACAGCGATGTGGTGTTTTATTCCCGCGGTAAAGACGGGGCCATGCAGCCAGTCAGGGTGAACCAAACCCACGTGGGCCGCATGGTGCTGACCAAAGCTGCTGGGGCCACGACCCGCCGTGACATCACAAGTCAATACAAGTTTCCCGAAGGTTTGTCAGAACCTCCTAAGTTACGCAAAGACCGGCCCGGAATGTACTGAAAGCGCGCCTGTTTGCTGTTGATCTCCGTTCTTCAAATATCTAACCTAGGCACTAATGAGGAGAGGACCGTTTTGGAAAAAGCGGAGGGGTTCGGCTGTCACCGAGAGAAGTCCCGGCCCGCTGAGGCCGACGTGGACCTGGTGCTTCCTACCCTGGAGGCTGCCATCGGGGACGACTTCGAACTGAGCCTGCAGTTCAAAAACCGCAGCGACCAGCGGCGAGCTGTGGAGGCCTACATCAGCGGGAACGTGGTGTACTACACGGGAGTCAGCAGCGCCGAATTCATGCTGAGGGAGCCCACAGTGACCATGGAGCCCAATGAAAGTGGGCGGAGTCCATCTTCTTTCTTTTCAAATAAAATCCTAATTCGACGCATAATTGTCAATAACACTGTTGTGCTTTGGTCCTGTTTGCAGGTGTGAAAGAGTCGGTCGTGATTGAGTCTAAGAAGTACATGAAGCACCTGGTGGAACAAGCCAACCTTCATTTTATCATCACCGGAAAGGTCAAGGAGACCGGGCAGATCGTCACCGCCATGAAAGTGGTCACTCTGCACAATCCCAAACTCAGCGTCAAGGTCTGCAATCGTCCTTTCATTCGGCTCCTTTCTGTGATTTCCTGGCTTCGGCTTGCGCACTCTTCATGTTGTTCCCCTCGGTGGTTACTTCAGGTGTCTGGCGCGAACAGAGTGAGCGAAGAGATGATGGTGACCGTGGAGTTCACCAACCCCTTCTCCTTCGCCCTGGCAGAAGTCTACATCCGCATGGAGGGAGCTGGGGTCATGTTGCCCAAATCCAAATATTACAGGTGAGCTGCGTTTCCTTCATTGTAACCCACAATGACAATTCCAGGACCTAAATTGTGTCCTTGCCGGTTTCAGTCTGATCCCCAAAAGCTCTTCCTTGACCTGGACTGAGTTTTTCATCCCGAAGAGGGCCGGCACCACCCGGGTGTTCGCCACTCTGGACTGTCCTGCCCTAAGGCAGGTCCAGGGGGAGGCGTCTCTCACCGTCGAGCCCTGAGGGACCCCGGCAGAGTACAGGCTAGTGCAGAGGTGGGCAAACCAAGGCCCGGGGGCCACATGTGGCCCGATGAACGATTCCATCCGGCCCACAAAGCATTCACAATAATTTCTGCAAAAGCCAAATTAAGACAGTTGTCAGCTTGATTAGTTAGCCCCCCCCCCCATCTACCATGCTAACATGTCCTCTCAAGAAGGTGGGGCCAAACATCATTTGGAGCTTCATCATCCATCTCTAGTTGGACCAATTCACAGGCGCTTCAAAACTTTAACATGAAATTTCTCAGTCAACAGTCAAGCAGGATTTTTAGTCAACCTCCGATCCTCTATTGGGGGTTAGTTTCCTGCACCACCTGGCCGGCCCATTCACCAAGATCTAAAACCCAATGTGGCCCTTCAGGCAAAATAATTGCCCACCCCTGGGCTACCGTATTCCACAGAGTGTCAGTGTCTGCAGGCATACTTTAATAGCCTTAGCATTTAATCCAGACTGCTTCATGCTGCCGTTAGAGCTGCATTTACTGGTTGGAGGAAAAACAGAATTGTTTGACCGGGAGATTTGAGTCATTTTTATAATTTTCTGCTTAATTTGATTGAAGCAACATGCAGTTATGATTTAAAACATGCTCCTTTTTGTATCCCGTAAATGGAGGCGTGTGTGTAGAATAGGTGCCTTCACTGTGTGATAATCTGTACGTGACCGCACACATCAATAATAAAGGAATCGTCGTCCTGGCTTTGACTTGGAAATTTATGACAAAGTGCTTAAATACAGGCTATACACACCTAAAGACAGCTATGACAATTTTTACGAAAGTATGTTTGTATAAAATAACAAGGGTTGATTTTTGTGCACTGTTTATGGCGTCGGGTGAGGCAGAACCTCTGCTCATCTTCATCAAAGACTTCCACATTGTTCACCTGAAGGCTTTATCTTTATGAGTTTTGCTGATACAACCATTTGTTTTATAACTCCCCACTTCCTTATCTGTTTTTGTTTCAGGGTCATCTCTTGAACGCTTTATTGACTTTTATTGACTTATCTCTTTATTGACTTTTTTTTTTTTTTTAAGGTGACGTTTGCTTTCTTAAAGGAAAGCAAGCGCGGAAACTCTTCAGTTTCAGTAGGTAGTGGATTCCAGTTTTTGTAGGGCTTGGAATGCAGAGTGTGGAAATTCCCAGTTATGACATCTTGGCCATTTTTGATGTTGGGAAATATATATTTTCTTTTACCTTTTCTTTTTTTTGGTGCTGAAATCCTGTCATACCAAGCTTGAGCACGAGGTGCCGCTATAACACCACAGACTGACGTTTTGGTGTGTTCATCCTGTGTTTGTGCAGCTGTGTGCGTGAAGCACCAAGGTTGTGCCGGACGGAATTCCTCATTAGTGCCTAGAAATCCAGACTCATCGATAACATTTACCGGGTTAGCATTATCACTGTCATATTTGCAGTTAGATCACCCCAATACGGCATAAAACAACACAAATTCTGCACACTTGAACGAAAATAAGTCTTTTCTTGTTGGCTGCTGTTCTGTGAGATGGTGGATGGATAAATTATTATTAACACTAGCACTGTGGTTAGCTTTGTATACATGCAATTAGTAGTGGAACGTTTGCTTGCAAATCTGTTTCAGAGCTGGTTTGTTGACCATCAACCTCACAGAAGATCAACACAAACACACACACACACAAAAGATAATGATAGTTAATTATTACTTTTTGAGCTGGATTAACTGCTAAGAAGTCGCGCATTTCGATATGTGCGTTCCAAAAAAACCATTAAACATTATCCAACCAGTAATTAACACTTGTTTATGGCCCAAATGCCATTCACTGGTTCCACTTTCTGTCGACTATAGATCATTTTAACAAGTTTAACAACTGTCAATGGGCAGCTGGACACACGTGGGTGGGTGGAGGCGTGAATGGATTTTTTTTGGAATGGAAGTTTTTCCAGGAAAATTCCTTTAGTGAGATCAGTACCTGCTAGAGTCTCCCAAATCATATAGAAGAAAGGCAGGTGAAAGTGCTGACACATTCTTAAGCTCTCTGCATCATTAAATGACGGATGAGTCAATGACCCAAGAAGCAGACATCAAGGGTGCAGGAAGTCTTAAAAAGGAAACCGGTGTGGCAACTGATTCCAGAGAAAAGGGCCGTCTGCCTAACCAAGCTATATAAACAGGCGTCTGGAAACATGGAGCAGAAATTCGGCAGCGACCACACTTGGCAAACACCATTAGACGCCATGACGACCAAGACCGTCCTGTTTGTCCTCTTCCTGGCCTCCATCGCCATTTGCTCTTCATCACGTAAGTTTTTCATTTGTACAAATTTGTCTGTGGTAATGCTGCGGCTGGTTTAATCGGCATGTCTGCCTCTCAGCTATTATAGCCTGCCGATGCCTGAAAACGATCAAGACTGTGAACTGGTCGCACGTCGCCAAGGTCATCGAGTACGGTCCTCGCCCCTACTGCAGAAAGAGAGAAGTCATGTAAGAGATCGCTGCCCTTTCAGAATCCAAATCATGTGATAAATACAACAACTCTGCCTTTTTTTAACTCAAATTTTATCATTTCTCCTCTTGCAACAGCGTCATCATGAAAAACAAGAGGTCACACTGTGTTGATCCCAGCGTAACTTTCCCCCAGGACCTTCTTCGGGCAAAGCGACATTAAGTCCGTGCATATTTCACGGCACTCCCCCCTTTATGATCGCGGCTGTTCGAACCAATGCTGTTTTATTTCCGTGCAAAATAATCAGACACTTGCAGGAATGATCATTATTTACATGTTCGTGTTTTCTACTTACTATTTACTTTTGTGTTATCATTTGGGTTGAGGCAGCTGACACAAAGAGGCTCTGGCGTACGTTGGTGGTGGTGGATGAATGTATGATTCGTCTTGTCCGCAGGCATATGAAGGCACATGCCTCTCCGCTGGAGAGCACTGGGTCACCATAAACCGCAACAAGCAGAACGGCACTTCCACTGGCTGAAGTGCAGTGATGTTGTAATGTCTTTTTAGATACTAATATTGCAATTGCGTCAAAACTGTGATGTAATTCAACCTGCTGGAATGAAATTGTATTTAAGAGGATGTAAAGTGTGAATGTCTTTTATGTTAAAGTATTGCTTATTTATTTATTATCAATAAAGTTTGGTTGAATTGAACTATTTTTGCCATTCTCTTTTTTTTGTCTGTCTCTTTTTTTTGTTTGTCTTTGCCAGTCTTGGAGTGAGGACCTATTGTTTTTGCAATTATTTTTCTTTTTTCCTGTTCTTTTTAATTTTTTAATTATTAAAATTAACATTTCCTCAAACAATTTCTTATGTTGAGAAAATATGCTCAAAAACTTCTTGTTTTGGGCAATACATTCATGGGATCCTCTACAAATTTTGAATGAAGTAACCCCAACACCACATTTTGACTAATACATGAAACTTGGAACAAACGTGTGTGACCCTAAAGCCTGCAGGAATTCTCTTGGACACATATTATAAACTCATATTTTCATTTACATGTGCAGTTGGGCCTTATCAAAGTCAAGTCAAAGTCAACTTTGTACATGCACGACATACAGCGTAAAATAAATATCAGTCCTCTTCCACGTTGCAGAAAAGTAAGAAATAACTAGACAATTCCACAGAAACTGTGACTGTGTGCCTCCACTCTGGCCCGTCCCGGTCCTTCATGTATGTTCATCAGCCCCCACTCCACACACAGACAGGGAACCGAGTGACGTCACGCAGCACCTGTCAGCTCATGAGCCGAGCAGACCTGCGTCTGACCCAGAAACTGCCGTTGAATTCCGTAGAACCCACCCTTTTCAGACGTTTATTTGGACCACTTACCAATGACCAACATTATTGTGGGGGGGCTCGTTAGAACCGGAACACTTTCAAATATACGTGTTTGAAATTTCATAACATTACATCCATCAATGAAGGAGACAGGACGAGTTAAATACTCCATACATAACCCCTATCTACACATACATATGTTCAGCAGCCCCTCCTCCC
>BJFM01001746.1:63602-83143 GCA_016586285.1 Arothron firmamentum
CCCCCCCCCCCCCCCCCCCCCCCCCCACACACACACACAGACAAAGAACCCATTGACATCATGCAACGGCTTTCAGTGTGTGTTTGTGGTGTTTTTCTGGGATTGTTCAGACACCGTAACAGCTATTGAGCTGAATACACACATCCAGGCCAACTTGGCCACATCACGTTTTGGTGTATGTTTTGTGAGTGTGTGACCTACGGGGCCCAAGTTTTAGTAGGTTTTGTGTTTGATGCCCTTATGGGGACCTTTTTCAGTTTCGGGGCCAGTTCAACTGAGGGTCTCCAAATTTAACACACGCGACCCAGCCATCGGGGCACACGTTTCAGTGCAGTGATAGTGGGGTTTTTTTGTGTTTTGGGGCCTGTAAGTGGGAGAAAACTTTTTCATTTTTTGGGGGATTTCTTGGGGCCTGTTTGACCGAAGGCCTTGAAACTTCACAGACACACGTTTTGGTGTATTCACCTTCATGTGTCTGTGCGCTTACGAGGCACACAGGATAAACCACTATAACTGACCTAAACTACTCTAACTAAACTAAATTAAAAAAAAATACCTTAAAAACTACAATTAACACTATAAAAACTACAATTAACAATATACAGTATAAATTACAGTATAAATTTACAGTGTTATTATTCTGTAAATATACAGTATTATTTTCAACCACTTACAGGAATTCCACTTTAGCTGGCTCTTCCTATGGATCCAGGCCACGTTGGGTTTGTACATTCCGCAGAGCGAAATAGCAAAACACTTTGAGTTGAAAGGAGGTTGGTGAGATTTCCAGCCCTCGAACTTTAACGAACTCTGAAAGGTTTAATTTGATTGCTTTTAAAAATTCACCCGCAAAGCTGTTTTATTTTTCATCCGACAGTGTGAAGGAGTTGGGCAGACAGCTCACCACTGAGTCTTCTCCACAGCGGTGACGTTGCTCATTGTGAAACTTAAATTTAAACACTGTGAAAGCACAACCAGCAGCAGAAACATTACAAACGCCAATTCCCTTTTTTAGATGGTTAACGGTCAAAAACAGTGTCTCGATTTAGTTGGTTTAAAAATTATTTTTTTTTTGCTATTTTCTACTCCAAATTCAGATTATTCTTCGTTTATCCCGTGGTTTTGGTTGTATTTGCAGATGCAGTATTTATTTTCTGACGGTCATGTGGTCACTCAAGGTGTTGCTGACCAACTTTTATCCCGCATTTTATTACCTTAAACATGTGTTTTTACCACACATGCCTGCAATCATCAGGATATAGTGATCGAGAGTTTTGGATTTTGGATTTTGTAAATTTGATCCACAGACTTTTTTTTTTTTTAAATTAAGCCTTTTAGCCGTTAATCTTATGACTGGTTTTTGTAAATTTTCAGTTGGGCATCCATTTCTAAATGTGTGTAAGTCATGCGTTTCAACATCTGCTCCAGCAGTCCGTGCCACTCCCTGTCACCTCCAGCGAAGCAATGCTGAGAAACCAGATTGTTGGTTTGGTAGGTTCACGCTTAGTTAACACCTGGGCTCGCAATTTTCCCTGATTGTAACATAGGGCCTGTTTAGACTGGTAAGGCAGCTTCCCCTACACAACACACTCCTGTAACTGAAAAATAACCTGTCCTCTGTGTTGTTCCATACTGTAGTGTGTGTACTGTGTTTTATATTAAGCACAACGGTCCCTGAGACAAAGAACACTACCTTCCAGTACCAGGCACACAGAGGCCATATTGTTTTTGCTTAAAGAGCTCAATCTTATGACTGGTTTTTGTATTTACTTCTCTCGTCATTAGATGAAATTCAGTGGATTCACGGTGAGTGGGAGAGTAGTGAAGTAACACCTAGCGGGACACTGGGTGACTCATCGCTGTGGTCGCTCATCTCGAGGGTGTCAGCGAGGCCTCTGGTCTGTCCCTTAACCCACCGTCTCATGACTGCACACGTGAAGGTGCCAAAGTGAAACCCAAGTGCGCGCGTGGAAAACAGGGTTGTTGTGTTTTTTAAAAACTTTTCTCCATTCGCAGAGCACATGATCGCTGTTGGGACAAACACGGCGGAGCACACGGTATATAAACCGCCTCCACGCCCGTTGGATATCAGTCGTAACCGAGGGCCGAGGGGAGGAAATCAACAAGCGGCTGTTCAAGCAAGATGAAGATCTGCATCCTCTTTGTGTTCGCCGCCCTGCTGGCTGCCATCACCGGTAACAAGATCTCTCTCTCTCTCTCTCTTTTGAAAGATAGATAGGCAGCAACCAAAAGCTGAAGTAAGCATGTGCCGTAGTGATGAGACAGCATGCTTCCATCCGTCATGATGTATTATGACGGATGCATCTTTGGAGTCACATATTTGCTTATTTCATGGAGGCATACAAGGGTTATGGGGGGGTAAGGGTTAGGAAAGAGGAAGTACCCCTCAAAAAAATCTGTGCATGTGAAACAGATATGAGGAAATATTTACAGAGAACAGTTGCCTGCTGACTGCGCGTAACCTTGGAGTCTGCCTGCACTGCCCCTGACCCTGATGAGGCGCTTGATTTAACAAAAAGAATGTAGCACATAAAAGGAATACTGCGTTAAATCTGAAGAATTTAATTAAATAAACCAGTTTCTTGATCAACCTGCCTGATTGTTGTATTTCGTCGGTCAGAAAAACTGACGCTTGCGACTAATTTAATCTGTTTTTCATGTTAATATATTCTTTAACTGCCGACAGGTATGCCGCCAATTAGCAGGGAGTACAACACCCGCTGCCACTGCCTGCAGGTGGAGTCCAGGATCATCCCTCCGGACAGCCTGAGGAGCATCAAGCTCATCCCAGAAGGACCCCACTGCCCGGAGGCTGAAGTCATGTACGTCAGTTTCCTCTCTAGAGAGCGTTTGATCGGTTCCTCCATCATTCGTTTAAAGTGGGAGCTCGCAGTTTTCACGTTGCCTCGGAAACAAAATTGCAGATCATGCGTATGAGCTGACTATGTTGAAATCACAGCTCCTGTTACCTCTTCTTTTGACCAGAGCCGGCTTGGCGAGTGGAGCAAAGGTTTGCCTCAACCCCAAATCCACCTGGGTGAAGAAATTGGTCCAGTTCGTCATGGAGAAACAGCTCAGTCAGAAGCAGGCAAAACGTCCTAAAGCTCAGGCCTAAAATCACACGGCGATAACTGAGTTCGTGCTGAATGCACGTTTCTTTTCCTGCAAATATGAGCCAGACTGCGTCTACCTTTGTTTTTAAAATATGACTAATATATGTATTTAGAAGTTTTGTTTTCTAATGTCTTTATGCAAAGCTGACAATGTTTACTCTATGTCTATTGTAACGGCCTGATTTTGTAAAGGTGATGCATCAAAATATATAGATGCACATGGTATGGCTTCATAATTTGAAAATAAAGTGTACTGATGCTGTGTTGAATATGACAGTTTTATCTTCCTTCCGTGGGAAACTTTTGCAATTAATTGGGCAGCTTAACTGGGAGTTGTTTTATTTCGCAGTCTTCCTGCTCTTGTTCGGGTGCTTTTGCATTTTTCTCAAATGATGAATCGTACCTTTAGCGGGTGAATCAAATGGTTCCAAGGAAAGGTTTGAAAGGCCTAAGCTGGCGTGAATAATTGTCTGAGACCTGAAACACCAAACCCATGTCATTAAAGGGGAAGGACTGCGTGCTCACCCTTGAATGGAAAGTGTTATGGACTCAGGACGTTCAACAGCCATTATTATAAACTAGAACCTGTGCAATCTAAAAGATATTATTCATGTTCTTATTTAAACAGCTTGTGCTTTATGTTCACAGAGCTATCATAATTAAAGAAAGTATTGAGATCAGATTTCAAAGTTTAAAAAAAAAAAGTGTATAAAACTTTAAAAAGGCCAAATCAGCAATGAAATGGTTTAAGACATGGACAGATTTTCTCTTAAACTACAGCATAACAAAATGTCATGAGAAGATACGTGCCAAAGTTTTTGACGGAATAATAGAGGTAAAATGACACCATAAAAAGACACCATAGACCACCCCTATCAACCCTCCCCTCCCCTCTCTTCCCAATCATATTATTACTAGACAATTCCACAGAAATTGTGAGTGTGTGCCTCCACTCTGCCTGACCTTCATGCCCATCCACCAGTCACCTCACGAGAAATGACCAGTTAAATACTGGACACCATAGATCACCCCATCAACTTTCACCAAAGCCCCTCCGCTCCCCTCTTCCACACAAACAGGAAATGATGTCATGCAGCAGTGTGTGGGGTGTTTTTCTGGGATTGTTTGGATAATGTAATAGCTACTAAGCTGAAGGCATACTTGCATGTCCGTCTGACCGAACCGCACAATTTGGTGTATGTTTTATTAGTGTGTGACCTACGGGGCCAGAGTTTTAGTAGTTTTTGTGTTTTGCTAGTCTTGTGCGGACCTTTTTCAGTTTTTTAGGGATCTCTCTCTCAAATGGCATCAGTTTAAGGCAAATGTGCAAAATTTAAAAAAAATGACCTCATGAACCGGAATGAAGATGGGAGCAATGAGGAATTAATTTCCCTTTTTAAAATGATTTTATTTTGCAATATTGTGACGTCCATTATGTTGCATGTTCCTCCGTGACTTCTTCTTTTTCTCAGTGCATGTGTGTGTCTTTGCTTATTTACTCAATCCTATGAATATAGATTCATAGGGGTAAAAGTTGTGGACTACTCGAGGGATCCTCCAGTTGCATCTGCCTCAGGAGGTGGTGCACAGACAGCTGATGAAACAATGTAACCTTTGCTCTTGGGAAACCAGGCCTGCAGGGCTTTGATCCAGCTCCCAGTGTTGAAGAATGTTAACAGGATATCAAATACTATAGAAAGAGAGGGGATCTGTTAGCACCAGTCTCAGGTTCCTCGCAATTTACAGCTGCTGATTCACCTTGATTTATGGCCAGGATCTTTGAGTGGAAATTCTTGTTGTTTTCTTTCTTCACCATGTACTCATCTATAGGCAGCCGTGCCATGTGTACACTTAAGTCTTTGGCCCTTGAGAAGCTCAGCCTCTGTGAGAGAAGTTTTTTTTTTAAAACAGGTAGTGTGTTTGGTTACATTCAAAGAATCAATAATATTACAAAACCTTCACTGCAGGTATGTAATACCTTCTGGATGCTTTCATCCACAAGGCCACCAAGCACATACACTTTATCAGAATCCACTGTTTTTAGGTCTGAAATACAGATTAGGTAGAGAAAAATACATTTCAGTGTATGCCATTTATTATTAAACCTTTAATTATAACCTCTGTCTTAATATGCCATGCATGTGTATTTTAACAAGTACAAGTGCGCCACCTCGTGTTCAGAATATATAAATGTTTGAAAACGTCATTGGGACCAACCTTCCTCAGCATCTGGTGTAAGATACACGATAGTTTCGGAAGAAAATAGGTCTTGGCAGTTTTCTTCTGTTATATCCATCTGAAAGATTGGATTTTTGGTTATTTTCAATAGCCAAATGTCTAAAATACACCTCCTCCCAGAGTTTGTGGTTAAAGCGCAACACCAACCTGTACATGCACAATTCTTTCAAGTCTTTTCCTGTCAGAAATGTTCAGCAGCAGGTTATGCAAGTTGAAGGATGATAATTACCACATAGTTGAGGAAGCCATCATTCATTCGAAGACACTCTTTGTACAGCCGACTGGTGTCGCTCATGTTGGTCAGGAAAATGTGAAATGGCCGCGTGGCCTTCTTATTTGAACCGTACAGCCTTCTTAGCTGACTGGCAAGACGGCTAATCTCCTGAAAGAGTTACAGACTTATAGCTTGGATCGCCCTTCACTACTGCTGTTCTGTAGAGGTTTGCTAATCAGTCACCCACCTTGTCAGACATGCTGTCTGTCATACTCAGGTCAACGCAGAGTTTGGGCCCCGTGGACTGAGCCTCAGCTAAACGCTCTTTGGTGATTTCTTTCATGACCCGTTTGGGATACTGAGGATTTAAGCTATTTGTGGCTGAAACATAAACATATGGTCCATATAAAAGTCAAACTTAATAATAATTAACAGTATCATCTAACCGGATGACATTGTATGCACCAGGCTCCTGCACACGGTTGAGCTTCCTCCTTTGCTTCTCTTCTTTCCTCTTGCTTTTCTTAGCCGCCAGCTGCTTTTCCCAATTACGCTGCTTCCTCATTACATTTCTCTGTGCAATTAATCAAACAAAAAGATACATGTACTATACGTGTAAACTTCAAGCAATCCACTTGGCATTCAGGTGACTGCAAATTATATTATTAAACACTTATTATAATATTATTATAGTATTATAATATCTAAAAGCAGGACATAGACTTACTGAGCATGTTGCATCTCCCCTTCCTGCCCTGCCTTCCATCACATCAGTGTCAAAGTCTAACAGAAGGAGATTCATCTCTTCTGAAACTCCATTGAGCTGAATTTCACACACATCTGAGCCATGTGTCATTTCACTGGAGTTTTCAAGGGTGCAGCTAAAAAATAAGATTGTAATCTCAACCAGCGTATTTTGAAATTCTGTGTTTACAATATATAAAAGGCTTTAAATTGGCCAATAAAAAAACAAAGGTGAATATTTTAATAACACACGTATAAAAGCATCGTACGGATGATATAATTATGAAAAATGAAACATACTTAAAAGAAATGGCTTTCTATCTTCCAAGAAAGATTCTTCCAAATGTGTAAGCGGAGACGCATGTGAATGACGTAAGTGAAACGCATTAATGCAAGCGACAACACACCCTGTTCGAAATAAATGTAGTTCTATAGGTTCACCACAGGATGGTAATAGAAGACCACTGACATCACGAATTACCGATACAGTCAATTTTAGATTAAGTGGGCTTTTATTACTGAAAAATATTATCCCGTGTCTTACAAGGTGTAGAACTGGAATATGGAATATTAATTTGAACATTTGTCCCGACGTTGGCGTGAACCGTATACTTTTAATTAATAAACATTTAGCTCCATATGCGACCGCATCCAAACCTTTCAGATGACTTTTCCACTTTGTCCTATATAGAAAGGGCTTTTAGTGATTTTTAACCTGGGTTTAATCATGTCGTTATTATAAGTTCCTCGACACGCGCGCGCGCGCGCGCGCACACACACACACACACACACACACACACACACACACACACGCACACACACACACACACACACAGAAAAGAATGGGTGAAAACCTAAGGCGTTGCGAAGGGATTTGTGAACGCAACACTTAATTTCTAAATATTTGTACAAATTTTTATCAATCAAATGCAGTCATGCAATAAATCTTAAATTTTACTTTTGCTCTATGATGAATTGTTCGTAAAACACTGCAATGTTTCCCTTAACATTTTCCAGTCCAACTTTCAGCATTGTGAGCGATATCTTCCACGACGGGAACTATGCTGTGTGACCTTGTTTTCTTCGGGAGCCAAACATTGATGCACATATTCTTTCTTTTTAATTTCCTCTTCCTGGTGATAAATGAAAACGTTTTCAGAATTTATCCTAACCCAAACTTTTCTCCTTTTCTATTATTATGGTTAGTTATATTATAATTTGAATAGTACGCATGCCACGAACATAGACTAAAATAGCGGATTTCAACCAAACAAAAACCAAATGACATTGTGACAATGCATTGTGGGTATTCCGTAAATGGCTAACTTTTGATGATTTCATCGTTGATAATTGGCTTTGAATGCTATATATTTCGTGTTTTAACTCTACTTAAATAAAATACTTTCCAATGTCTTTCCTAGAGCAGTTATGCCTGTTTACAGCGTTATGATATGTACACCATGACAGAGAAAGGTATCGTTGTCATACTAATCAATATGTCAGCGCTGCAAAAAGTTAAGACTATACTTTCAGGGATCATTTCTATAGTTTCTAACTTGAGAAATGTGTTTCTAAAGTGTTGGTCTCGCTAACCACGATGAAGAGGCGGTGATACTCCTCTCTGAGCGCGAAGCGAGCAGAGAAACATGATTCACTTCATACGTTCTCTGCTTTTGATGACCGTTCAGTGTCTCCATCTGGGGACTTTGAAGGGAGGAGTATGATCAGAGTGGTTATTCTGCAGCTGTTAAAAAATACTGATTATAGAGGCAGTTGGGCAGTTGGTTTGGTGCAGTTGTGGTTCTAGTGCTTCATTTGCACTCGAAACCCTCGTTCTGGTCAAAGTGTGTGAAACACGCAGCTGCTTTTTAAGTCATGCAATAGTACAGCATGATTTGTGTTACGTGTCAACAATGAAAAAATATTTTGACTATATTTTTATTATCAGTGCAACATTTAGTGTAGTATGACCATACTCTGTCATGTACTACTACTAATAAAATGTCTGCTTCTTGATCACTGTACAGGTAGCCCTGCTGTCTGTCCCAAGGTCACTACATGCTTATGTCCAAACATGGAAACCGCATGTGCCTTTTTAGTCACTTTCTAACACCTTAACACTCTTCTGAGCCTGCAAATGAAATATGCTTCTGTGCACACTTTGTCATCATACCGAATGAAAAATAAAGCAAGTATAAAGATATAATAGTTTTTAAACCACTAACCAATTCCAGTAATGAACAATAATGCACCCAGCCTGTAAATAGCTGGGTTGTCTCCTGATGGTAATGAATGTAAAACCATCAACTCAAACATTGTTCTGCCCAGTAGTTTTACCAGAATTGTTGTATTTTTACATTTCAGCAACAGTGGTGGTGTTTTCCTGCATCCGCGGACAAATACAGGACAGTTTATAACTACTAGGAAGTAAATGAATGCATATTTTTGGTTTTATGTGTATTAGACTAAATATACAAGGCTGTTGGCTTTTGGTGTGACTTTCGTTGGTGTGTTTTTTCCACACAGTAAGCAATATTACATGGTAGCGTCTGTTGCTGGGCAAGTACGGGTCAGAGTCTGCGGACAATGGGTGTTGAGACTTGTATCATATAGTCTCTGTGGCGCAATCGGTTAGCGCGTTCGGCTGTTAACCGAAAGGTTGGTGGTTCGAGCCCACCCAGGGACGCTTGTAGTTTTGAGCTGCGAATATGCTTGTGTACGTATCAAAATTATGTACATGAAAGGGGAGATTCAATTTGGTTTTATAAAGACAAAATAATTTTTCGACTACAACACCAATTCCAGTATTCACCAATAATGCATCCAGTCTGTAAATAGTTTGGTTGTCTCCTGATGATAATCAATGTAAAATCATCAACTCAAATATTGTTCGGCTTAGCAGTTTTACCAGAATTGTTTTATTTCTATTTCAGCAACAGTGGCAGTGTCTCAACAGAAAACAGAATATTTTCCTGCATCTAGGAAGTAAATGAATGCATATTTTTTGGTTTGATGTATATTCGATTAAATATACAAGGCTGTTGGCTTTTAGTGTGGCTGTCATTGGTGGGTTTTTTGTTGTTGTTTTTTTGGTTTTTTTGCACATTAAGCAGGATTATGTGGTAGCATTTGTACTGTGCCGTAGTCTCTGTGGCGCAATCGGTTAGCGCGTTCGGCTGTTAACCGAAAGGTTGGTGGTTCGAGCCCACCCAGGGACGTTCCCCTTTTGAAGTACCCTACAGTGTTGCATCTTTGTATATCAAAGGCCTGTCAATTTTTTTTAGCAAGTCTACGAATATGCGTGTATACGCGGCAAAATTATAGAAAATGATGACTACAAACCAATTTCAGTAATCACCAATAACGCATTAATGCATCCAGTCTGTAAATAGGTTGTCTCCTGATGGTAGTCAATGTACAACCATGAAGTCAAATATTGTTCTGCTTAGTAGTTTTACCAGAATTGTTGTATTTCTGCTTCAGCAACAGTGTTGGTGTCTCAACAGAAAACACTGAGAGTATTTTCCTGCATCCATGGACAAATACAGGTCAGTTTACAATTACTAGGAAGTAAATGAATGCATATTTTTGGTTTTGTGTATATTAGATTAAATATACAAGGCTGTTGGCTTTTAGTTTGGCTGTCATTGGTGTTTTTTTGCACAGTAAGCAAGATTTCATGGTAGCATTTATGTTGTGCATGCATGGGTGGGGAATCATTGGCGAATGGGTGTTAGCTTGCATACAGGCTCCAATCACGAAACATACCTGTCCAAAGTCACTTTGGATTTTATCCAATGGCAAATATTCCCTGTCCAAAGTCACATTGGACCTTATCCAATGCCGTTGCTAAGTCACATTGGATAACATCATTTTCTTTCCTATTTACCTTTCGATAGAGTTCGTGACACTTCTGCATTCTAGGTGCTGTCTGTTGTCACCAGAAGACCAAACACCTGTGGTGGCATATGACCTCATAAAACACATGGCCAGGTAGAATAGAATAGAATGTTTTATTATCCCGCAATGGGGAAATTGCAGAGTTACAGCAGTAGCCTACATTAAAGAAATAAATACTATAAAAGACTTGAAAAAATAAAATTAAAAAATATGGCTAACCCTATAAGTACCGTGCTGTGTTTTTTAGTTGAATTTTTTGTTGTTTTCCTTCTGCCTTGCCATGTTGACTCTTCTGGCCCTGAGGGAGCCCAGCCTTTGCAAGGGAGGTGTTTTAAAATCCGGTAGTGATTTTATATATATTTTTTAAGTACATTAAAGCATGATCACACAGCCAAAATTAACTGCAGTGAAGTTTATAACAAATTCTGAGTTTGATTTGATGTACACTCAAGGTAGACTTTAAAGATAGACTAATAGAGTAATAGAGTAATATAATCTTAAAATCCATGAAGCACACTTGAAACCAATGGCTACTAACAGATTATTCCACCCGTGTTTGCAAAGACGTAATTTTGAGTACGATTAAATATCCGTTGAAACAATTGCAGTTCCAAGCGATCACCACAAGATGGCAATAGAAGGCTGTTTATAACGCAATTTGGATAACTCAAGAGCACGGTTGGTTTCTGTTAGACAGAGTCTTGATAATACAGAACTGGATATTATCAGGCTTGGAAGTAAAGTTCTTCGACCAAACCTACTTTTTTTTTTTTTTTTTTTTTTTAGAAACATGAAAGTAAACATTTACATAAGCGCGAGTTTAAACGTCATTAAACCTTCTTCAGTATGAGCTTTTAAATCTGACTTTAATATGCCCCCATTCCAACCAACCTCGCGTGTGTAACAACATGCATGATGGGTATTCCGTAGGAAAGTAACATTTCTATTATTTCATGGTTTATAATGGTCTCCTAAAGATAGAATGTTGAACCTGTGCTTAAATGGATGAATGTGGAGACCAGTTAATATTGTAGATGTTCTGCTAATCGACTTTACCTAAAGGTTGTTAAGCATGTACCTGTATGTATTTATTAACAAAGTCTGTTGGTTTGGTAATCTAATTGAAACCTGTAGATTTATGTTTGGATGAATCGTGTCTAATAATGCAAATGCTGGAATCAGTGCGTTTGGTCACAGAGTGCCAGCTTTGCATAGGTTTTGGACGGGTAGGCGGGTTTTTCTCCACCTGCCAAGAAGACCACTGAGAGAAGTTCTGCTGTCCCGGAGAAGCGCTCAGACTTTCTTTCAAGATGTTCTCCTTTTTGTCAAAACGTCCTTTTTCCCCCGTTTCCGTGAATCATGTGACGAACTGGAAAATTTCTTGCGTTTCTCTGCACTTTTTCAACCACTCAAATGTGGATGGAGGGATTTAGATTGCTGACACAAACCCGAATGGACCCCTGAGATTTTCAGCGCTTTTTAGATCTACAACCTGAAAAGACAGCAAAGCTGCTGGTCATGAGGAAAGAAAGGATGGCAAGCAGATGATGTTTAACATTTCTATAAACGGAAGCTCTTTCTCTGAAAATTTGGATGAGTTCGACTCTATTCGCAGTGTTCTTCTTTACAGGTTAGTTAAGACCAGACACGATGTTGTCACCACATCTCAACTCTGCATAATTAGTGTATGTGTGTTGCAAACTCAGCGTGTTGTCAGAGGTTGCATTGTTTCTGAATAACAGAGCTGATTTGGAAACCTGCGGGGAGGTGAAATAACGAAGCACCCCAATAAACACTCATGTGTGTATTTTTAAACTAACCTTCCGATACATATTACCAGTACAGCTCTGTCTCATTTCATTTCATACACAAGCAGAATTGATGCTTTTTTCATTTAAGCCACGGCCACGCCACAGAGCAAGACTCTAAAGCTTCGGCGTTGTCAGGGGCAACTTTGACGTCTACCAATCAGATGAAGCATGTTGCACCACGTGATGACGCCGCGCCGCTCTCCGAGCTAACAATATGGCGTTGCTAAATTTCCGCACGTTAAAGTAAAAGTTACAGCTGGAAAAAGCTGAATTTCACGAGGAAATAAAACATCTCGTGCGTAAATGGCCTCTACGAAGACTCGGTCTGCTACCGAAGAAACTCTGCCTCAAACGAAAGAAGGCACTGCCGATGATAGCGACTGCGAATCCTCATCGAGTTTCAACTCCGAATGTTCCTCGTAAGATAATTTGATGTTGAAAGTAGAATAAACAGCCGGGGTTTTCCACGCAGATTATATAAAAGAATATGTCACGTAGATTGATGTTTAATTCGCCTGGTTGTGGCTATATAGCGTGAAATTTACAGTTGTGGAGATGGTGCTGTAATGTTGGGGGGGTTTGGACCAGAGAGTCTGTTATTTTTCTAGTAATTTACTAACTGTTACTGCTAACACTAATCAGTTCCACTAATCATGAATACATGCTTAAATTGTGTCCTCATAATAAATGTAAAACCATAAATTAGTATGCTTCTGCTCATGGTGGTGTTTCAGTAGTGTCAGTAACTTGTTGATATGTATCTTTGATAGTCACTTTTTAAGTGCATGATGTGATCAAACCAAATAATGCAATCATTCAGGAAATTATTCCAATAATCTTCATCTCTCTCAGTGATTTGGAGCCAGAATGGCTGGATGACATCCAGAAGAACGGTGAGCTCTTCTACCTGGAGTTGAGCGAGGGTGAAGAGGAGGCCGCATTGTCCCAAGCCAACGCTGTGGCCACCAACCATGTTCGTTTTAGCGAGACAGAGGCAGAAATCATCTCGGAGCAAAACAAAAAGCACCAGCGTAGGCCAGGCACCGAAAATGAACCCACGCTGAAGAAGCTGGTCAGGATGCTGAGGAGAAAACGACGGACCTCTCAACGGAGGGAAGGAGATAAAGACAACCCATCCTTATCATCACCTCCACCGTCCATCCTGAAGAGCCAGCCAGGTCAGAGGCAGGGAGTGACAATGCAGCAGCAGCACCTCAAGGAAGTGTGCCTCTACCTCAATCCCAAACGTCTCGGTTCATCACCACTGAAGCCAGGGAAGGGAGGACTGTTGGAAGCGTTACTCGGGGTGATACACCGACCCTCCTGGGACAGCGGACAGGCGTGCTCTGCAGTGGAGAGAAAAGACCAGCGCCTCACCGTTCACGGACTAATTCCCAACAGTCCAGCTATCAAATGTGGCAGGATACTCATTGGTAAGACTATCATTTCATCAGACATGTGCCGAAACATTTCGTCTTCTATGTCACAATCTCAAAATTATGTTGCTTCATAAAACTTTTTAATAGCTTATTCCCCAGGCAAACCTACAGACTCTTCAGTCAAAAACACAGGAATGCCACTAGTTCCTGCCCCGCAAATCACTCGCGACCCACATGAGTTAATGTTTAGGAAAGCTATTAGGTAGTGGACCTGCATGCTTAAACAATTAAAGTGTCGAAATACCTGAAAAATAGCGCCGTTACTGCGGTTGTTGTCCTTCTCCACACAAGCATATGAAGCTATTTGCTGTACCCAATTCAAATAGTGCTTTGACTTATTACAAACCGACGTGATGTCTGAGTACAACATAGAGAAGAATCCCTTATTGCTTTTATTGTCATTGTGTGGTACAACGAAATTGTGGTGCACCTTCAGTTCAACACTGCAACAAGAAATAAATACAGTATAAACCTATTCACAGTATAAAACCTATTTATAATATAAAACCTATCTACAGTATAAACCTATCTACAGTATAAACCTATCTACAGTATGGGCCTATAGTGTAGAGCCCGAGACGCTATAAAGCTCAAAACAGTCATTGTAAAAGAAGAAGGATCAAATGTTGAATAAATGCAGCTTATGTCAACCAAGAGAAATATTGACAGAATTTTCTCCGGTTACCCACCCAGCAAATATAATAATGGGGTCTATTTCACATCATATCACTTACTTCCTTTGCTGGTCGGCTTGATTCTCAAAAAGTTCTTGGCTCTTTATGGTGTCTAATAATGTTTATTTTGTTAACCTTCCTCCTTTGTATGCTGTGTTCAGGTGATGTGCTTGTAGCAGTAGATGATGTTGATGTCACCACAGAAAACATTGAGAGAGTGTTATCCTGCATCCCTGGACCAACACAGGTCAGTGTATGGGCATTACAGTTTGATATGTGTGTGTGTGTGTGTGTGTGTGTGTGTGTGTGTGTGTGTGTGTGTGTGTGTGCGTGCGTGCGTGCGTGCGTGCGTGCGTGCGTGCGTGCGTGCGTGCGTGTGTGTGCATATATATACAGTATAGACCAAAAGTTTGGACACACCTTCAAATGTTCTTTAAATGAGAAGGTGTGTCCAAACTTTTGGTCTGTACTGTACATATATATATAGATAGATAGATAGATAGATAGATAGATAGATAGATAGATAGATATGGCAGGATATATATACTGTACATATATAATATATATATGCCAACATAATACCTAAGGTGACCTCTGTTAAAATTATCTGTCTATATTTCAAAACTGATTTTTAATAATGTTTGACACTAATCATATTGTATTTTAGTGAGTTGATGAGTTATTGCTCTGTTTGGCTGGTCGGCTTCAGAAAATAAGGATGTTTAAAATGAGCAGAGCAGAGGTGGGTGTGGGTTTGGACCAAACGCCTCACCTTACTCTAGGTTCTGTCGCGTAATGGTTAAACAACAACAATTTAAAGTTAACAAACAGCAAAAATAGTTTGAGTGAATATTAACAGTTATTTTTTGTCGAAAGACAGGACAGTAAAGTTCTCAGAGTTTCAGGGTTTTTTCAGTAGGTTTGTGAGGGCGACATTACCTCCTCTCCAGTCCAGTTATTTGACTACTCAAAACCCACTTTTATTGGATTTGACCAAGAAGCATGTGTACGCTCAGGATGAATCTGTGGTTGGGAAGAAGGATGTTAAAACATTTTCATGGAGCAATGATATAGTAATATTTTTAAACAGAAAGTAGTTGAAAGTATCTGTATAATGTCCTTAACAACTATCGGGAACCCATCTGTCTGTTCATTTGAAGGATGCATAATTTTGAAGCGAGCCAAAACCACTGTGGTTTGTCTTGATATGCAGTGCTCTGAAGTCTTGTTTATCCCTGCTGTTGTTCTGAGGTGTATGCAGGGTCCAGGGCCTGATTGCATAGACCAACATTCCCTGTGGTCATATTTGTGATTTGAGCCTAGAAACCTCACCGCCGTTTTCAGACAGATGGCCTCTCTGGTGGTCACATTTGTCTGATAAAGCCAGAGAAAATTAGAGAGCAAGATAATGACGAGCGACAGTTGTTATCCCTCATCCTGTGTTTTTTGGAAATGCCATCGGTTATTCTGGCCTCATTCCACCGGTTCCTGAACGAGCCTTTTAGCTGGCTGATTCCCCCCCCCTTCCACAACTACCCAGCTCTGCTTAATAATGCCCCTAAAATTGGCTGAAATGGCTGGCAGCCCAGACGCAGGCGCCTTCTCAAAAGGCGGGTGGCCTGTGGTTAATGCTCATCGAGCATAGTAAAAATTTCAGACGGTGATTTTTGAAAGGGGAAAATGCAGCTTTGACATTTTCTTGACCAGGAATATGATGTTTTTCCAAAACTTAAGTAGGGGGTTATTTAATCTGATTGGGCCAAACTTTTGACACACGTAATGTAGTGACCATTGTATGTTATATTTCCTGTCAGCATACCGAAGGTCATTTCCAAGGTTACTTGCAGAAATCAAAAGATGAATTACCCTTTGATATTCTCAATATAAAAAAGTAATGTATGAGGTCATGGAATGTCCATGAAGGAAGATATAGAACTTGATTTCTGAGGTCCCTGATGGTTTAAGGTGAAATACCAACAGAGCCTTTACTGTTCAAGCTAAGTTCAAACAGCACGATTTTTGGTGTCTCAGACGCCACGATTCGCCCTCACCCAAATCGGGGTGATTCACTAATCCTCTTGGCGACTGAGCTTAGGTACCCTGAAGACTCGACTAATGAACCTGGCGACGCCCCGCACGGAGTCGCAGACCTAAAACTGGATATCAAACCTGCTGGATATCCAGTCTGCTCGCAGTGACGTAGAAAAAGAGCTACAGTCAATGAGAGCAGACGTGCTGCAGATGTATTGCACCGATCTGCACGCCACCACCGCTGCAATGCCAACCCAGCAAAAGTTTTCAACAAAGACTACGTAGTTGTGACCCTGATGTTGAAAACATTTGAAGTTGCGTTGTCCTCTCGTCTGTATTATTGTATTTTTCTGAGTTATCCAAGGTTAGATTTTGTAGGCAACTGGACTTAGAAAGGTTGATCTTGAAGACGTTTCGCCTTCTCTCCAGAAGGCTTCTTCAGTTCTGAACTGTTCAGAACATTTCATTTCACTCATTTCAACACCCCAATGCTCCCGCCGATCCTGTCGAGTTGCGCGGTGTGAACACCCAGGCGACCGCCGACTTGAAAAAATGGTGCCATGTGAACTCAGCTTCAGGCTCCGTCTCACATTAGGAAAAAAGGCAATATTTTCAATCTTTCAAAGTTCCTCAGTGCTGCAACCATTTTACTACTAGCTAAAAAATAAAAAAAAACCCACGACGTGTTGAATATGCATATTATTGAAACCTTGGATGGAATTTGTTCCTGCAGGTGAGGCTGACCTTGGAGTCTGTGGTGGATGGAAACAACCTGAGCGAAACGTCGTCCATTCGCAAGACAAAGGCCAGTCCACCAGTCAGTCAGCTGGTGCGTCTCTTGTGGAGGGAGGACACTGCTGAACTTCAGATGTCCATCGGACACATCCCACACATCGCCATGTACCTCTCACTTAAGATGAACTCGGTGTCATCGAAAGAGGAGGTCAGTTTAGTCCCATACCTGTTTCATTCCATTGTGCCCTCTGTGACTTTCAATTACTAGCATCTATGAGTGGGTGTAGCTCAAAGAGCATAGTTGCACTAGTGGTCTTTTTGGCAGCTGTTCTGAAGTCTAAAGTGTGATCTATAGTTCATGTTAAGCAATCATGTGATCTCCGAGGTCCATGTGCTTTTCATCAGTCTCTGTGGCGCAATCGGTTAGCGCGTTCGGCTGTTAACCGAAAGGTTGGTGGTTCGAGCCCACCCAGGGACGTGCCTTTTATTCTACACAACACATATTGCACATTGCTTGGCAAACATATAATGAAAATAGTAGTAAAATAACTATCAAGTCCAACTGGAGCATAGAAAACTACAACCTCGGATCCCTTTTTTGCCACATAATGTTTGATTTTCAATTAAGTCGCGCTTCGTCTCAGTCAAATTGGACTCGGTTGGCTTGTTCCAAAGTGTTAATCACACAGTGCATGTTTTGCTCTTCGAAGAAGCAAAGTATTCATTTCATGACCATCATCCCTGAATAGTAATTATTGCCCAGTCGATGCTTTTCGGATGGCTGTAATTTATGGCCGCGCAGTCCGCATATCTGGAAGCCAGATCTTTGCATTTTTTTCTCTTCAGACTATGGGTTCCATGAAACCACATCAGCCAGCAGTTGATTTTCTAAATGACAGCGTATGGAAGAGCCTAACTTTGATATTTTAGCTCCTTGATTGCAGGGTAGCTGGAATCTGAAAGGATCAGTTGTATTATTTTAAACTCGAGTTTGTCTTTGTGTGTACTGAAGTGCCTTTATTGTGATAACTGAGTTTTTCCTTTATCATCGCCGTGGTAACCAATGCCACAAGAGGCCTATTTATTTATGTTTGTGTATTCCATCAGCCATTCCGGTGCTCTTATTTCCACGAGGAAAACTAATATCACCAAACAGATATCACCCACACAGATATGCTTTAATGAGAATATATTCTGTTCATTTACCAAGATATATTTAAATGAGTTTTACAAGTTACATTTTTCTGTTGAATAGTTTTCAAAAAATATTCTAAACGGAAATATACTCTCATTTTTTTGATCACAGGAGGAAATATGGTATGAGTATCCAGTGTCGGACTCATCCGTCCAGCTGAAAGGAGTGAGAGGAATCTTCCTGACCCTGTGTGACATGTTGGAGAATGTCACAGGAGGGCAAATCATCAGGTAAGGAAAGAATAGAGCAAAATCTTTATTTACTAGTGTGTAACTGCAAAGTAAATTAATAAACGCTGCATTTAATTTGAACTGAAACCTTCCAACTAGCTTGAAAATGGAAAAGGGGCAACATTTTGGTTTGGCACCCATTCGCTCTCCTTCACGTTTATTTGCTGGAGCGGTGGCTCCTACCTCAGGAATAACAACCAGCCACAGACTGATTGCAGGCTAGCTTAAGCTGAATTTGTGTTCTCTTCACTGGGAATTCGATATGTGGAGATCCACATCAACCATCCTGTTCATCCACAGCTGTATAATATACTTTTTAGTGTTTGCAATTTAGTGCACGCTTCGTCCTTTGTTTCTCAGTTCTTCTCTCCTGCTGGGGAAGCATCTGGTGCACGTGGGCTACCGGAAGGAAAACAACAACCTGCTGGTCATTGGTCTTCCTGCAGACAGGTACGCAGATTCAGCTCAGTGTTATAAATTAAATTTAAAAAAAAACAGAATGTGACTTGACAGCGTAGAACGACATTCAGAAAACTGAATGCACTTCTATCATGCATTAGTTTTTTTTGCCTGCGTTGTTCCGCTTATATCTCCAGGGTTCCTCTGCTGTATCTCCAGACGGTGGTCGGAGATCTAGTCCGAACACTGAAAGTGATGTACGGCTCTTTAGACAGGTGAGTGAGAGTGATTTCCACGCGTATCTAAAATATGATGAATTGTGAGCCCTGTTCATTTGTGTTTTTACCTTTAAATTGACTTTCTTCACAGTGCATTCTGTAATGAAGAACATGCGCCCAAGTTGGACCATTTCTTCTGCCTGTTCTTCCAGCAGCTCCTCCAGCCTTCCCGTTTAAGAGACGGCTCCTCAGCCCCCCACCCTGGGGCTTCAGGGGCGCTTTTTCTCGATGGATTGCCAGCGGTCCAATGGCTCACACTACCTCCGGAAATCAAGGTGCAGTAAAAAATGTGTCATTATTTAATAACGGACAATATAATTAATACTTTTCAAGAATGTTTATTAAGAGTAAAGCGTCGTATCTTTTGTATCAAATATTTCAGTAAATGCAGCTTTTCTGCCCCCTAGTGTTCACAGTCGGTGTGTAATAAATACACGAAACTAAAATAAAAATTCATAAAATTATCGGCCATACAATTATTGGTCATATTGTCTATATATATGTATATATATATATATA
>BJFM01001747.1:4718-22858 GCA_016586285.1 Arothron firmamentum
CACACACACACACACACGGTTGCAGACGGCATGTGCGTGCACAGTCAGTCCCCTCCTCTTGTGTCTGCGCCTCTGAGGCCAAGGTAAATAGTAGGTGTGTGTATGATACACTCTTTTCTCAACATACACACCTCGTCCTCCTCTGGATCTCCAGATGTGTTGAAACATAAAGACAGGTGTGTGTTTTTTGTGTGTATTTATTTACACGTGTGGGGTCCTAACTTGGGGATTTCACTCATGTTCAGGCTCAGAAGTTAAAGGAAATGTAAATAACGGAAGTTAGTTTCACGGCACGGCTGACTGAGCAAAGCTGTGTGTAGGACCTAATTTCAGCCCTCAGCCGTTTCCCTCTGAGTATATCCTTATAAAGTGGGAGTGTTATTCATTATCTATTAAAGAATTAAACATTTGTCTTTGGAGGTTCAGCCGCAAGAGGAAAAACAAAACATCTGTCCTCAGTTGCCTTTCAGTGACCGCTTCCACAAGTAGATTCAGCTGGAGGAAGTCTTTGAGATGGCCAACAAAGAGAAAAGGGTTGGCGGACGCAGAAAACAGGTCTGACGCGACGGCAGTGACACTGTTGCCTCGCAGCTGTGCCGCATCTCCGTCAGTCGGCTGGTCTCCGTTTCACACAGGATCCTTCTGCTGCTCGCTAAAAGGACGGCAGCTCCCCCTCTTCCTCTCCTCCTCACCTCACTGTGTTGATTCCCTGGGGGGGGGGGTAGATGGGTGGGGGGACGGGTGCACAGACCTCCCTTAAGCTCAGACACAAAAGTGAGTGTACGAAAATCTCGAGTTAAAAAAAAAAATGGAGTCAAAATGAGAGCAGAGGGAACAAATAAAAGCAGTTGTTGTGGTCTGAAGAAGAAAATCTGCGCTGGTTTAGGCTGCGGTTGCGTCCTGTGGGAATTAAAGTCTCTGAAACGCAACAGTAACAAAGCAGTCATGCATGTGAAATTACTTGAAAGCACTGTGATGCTTTAATTTAATTTTACGTGGCATGGCCTCGGTCAGATTCCTATCAAGAAACACACTTATTTATTGTTTGGAATGTCAAACAATACATACAACATAAGCGACTACATGCTGGAGGTATGCCCTTGCCTTTATTTGCTCCGTACATGTTGGCATGTTGACTTATTTAAAACAAATTGTCGTGTTTAGCAGACTCTTAAAACAAAGAGCCTGAGTTTGAGGTTTCCCCGCAAGTCTACATATCTGTGACATTTTATCAATAAAATTGTCAAAACATCAAAATTACTTTATAGTGTTTTGTTTTTTCTATGGGAAATGTAACTGAATGTTAGTAATAGCAAAGTATTAGCATACATCACACGTATGAACACGGGAGAGGGACACGAAGCTAGCAAAAGGCTTGTTGTTAGCCTTTAAAGGCGAATGTTGGGAATAGATTGTGACAGTGAGTCAGATGGTCCCGTAAGAAAAACCAGGCTGGCCTACTGAGTTGGCCCTGTGCAGCAGCGCTAATTAACACAAACAGGAACCGGTCAGATGGGTGGGTGGGGGTGAAATTAAAGAAGGGAACAGGAGGACTCTCCTCTTTAGTGCTTAACAATCTCTCCATCATCGTCATGTCATCACTCAATTAAAAGGTTAGGCTGTGTTTACTTTTCCTATTAGTCAGATTTAGAAAACATCAACAAGCACTTATAATGAGCCTCGCTGCCTCCGGGCAAAACCACTGCTAATTGTAGTCTTTCTCACTGTGTGTGTGTGTGTGTGTGTGTGTGTGTGTGTGTGTGTGTGTGTAAAAACAAAGAGATGCGTGATGTTGATGATGCTTCTTCTACTGTTTCTCTGACTGGAAATGTTATCTGCAGTGCCACTAAAATCTAAAAATCCTGACCTTTAGGTGAGGTGTTTCCCCGAATCTCGGTCTTTATGTCAAATATCCCTTAAAATCAGTGGTGGCAAGTTGAGTATCGGCTCCCTCTTTGTGATTCTTTTCTTTTTGAAAAGAAGCTTTCAGTCAAGCATGTCCACTCCGTTATTTTCCCCAAATTCATAGTAATTTAGTGTATTCTAATAAAAGCACAGTTCAAAATGTATTGTGTGAGTCCTGGAGGCTCATCCAGTGGGTTGTTGTGCATCTGTACTTAATGCACATGATGCATTGGCCTTGATGAACATCTGCAGCAGAGGGGAGGGTCAGTGTTAAAAGAGCGTTATCTGTCTTAGGTCCCGTCCCCACAGACTTCGTCCTTGGGAAACCCTACGCATGTCCAGGGACATGGGACAAACGAACATTAACACTGTGGACCTGTTAACACCCCGACATGCTAAGGTCAGAAGAAGAAGACGAAACATGTCAGCCCGTCGGCGTTTCTGACTCATGCTCCTCTTCTGTCTCCTCAGCTGCTGTATGGTTCATCTTGTAGGGTCCAAGATAGGCATCTCCAGCAAATATGAGACGGGACGCACAAACACATGCACGCGCGCACACACACACACACACACTCCGCCACCATCGCAGAGCGAGTGACTGTGCGCCCCCGAGGTTTGTGAGAGTACGTAAAGTTATGAGATTGAATCCAAGGGGCATGAGATAAGGTCCGTGCTGTGATGATGCTGTTTGTGGGACGGTGCAAGAATGCGCATTGTGTGTGTTCTTATTCCGCCAGTGCCAGTGTGTGTACCAGCGAGGCAGGAAGCAAAGCGCCCTGCGGCACGATGCTGGTGATAAGGGCCAGTGTGTGTGTGTGTGTGTGTGTGTGTGTGTGTGTGTGTGTGAACATCGCCAGTGAGGTGGGTTGGGGTTCAATGCTAGGACACGCTCAGCCATGCTGGTATTCGTGAGAGGCTCCTGAATGCTGGGATGGAGTTGGAGGAAGAGGGAATGCTGGTGACTGAGACATGCCCAAAGCTTAATCTCTCCAATCAGAAAAGAGGCAGACTGAAAAAAGAAAGAGCACTATTTGCTTAATTTAAATCTGGAGTGCAGCATGCATGAGAATTACTCTGAATCCAGCAGTTCAGACAGTTTTATTCATCCTAGTTTGCTTGGTGGGCAGCCATGATCACAACTTCATGTCTGTATCTGGTCTTTAATCTGCAGTACAGACAGTGTTCGTGCACGCTCATGCAGAGTGTGTATGCTGCAGCAGATGCTCGATATGACGGGTTTGGGGGTTGGGCTGAGAGGAGGAGTGTGTGTGTGTGTGTGTGTGGATTTCAAGACAGAATTTTGCTTTGGGGTTAAGTGTGAAGTGACGTTTAGTACTAATACTCCAAGTTCAACTGCTGTTACTCGCAGCTGTTCTTTAGCACCCCCCCACCCCCCACCCCCCTTATGAAAATGGTGCAAAGTCAAGTATAGCTAATCAGAGAATGTGCAGAGAATGAGCCCATTGTGGTGATTTTCTGCAGCCTCTGCGTGGGTGTTCACGCTCCCGCCGGCCGTTTGGGTAATTTGCTGAGTGCTGCCGTTGGAAAAGAGGTCTCATGTTAAATTCCTGCTGCTACAGTTGTATATGATGACTTTTCAGGGTGATTTGCTCATATTTATGATGATTTGACAGCAACATTTGTGATTGATCAGACTGAATAGGAAATTCTGTCCCAAATACTGTGTCATGTATATGTGCGGGGAAGATATATTCCATCGTCCTTCTAAAGCATTGAGTCAGAAATTAGCTTGCAAATGTCCCTTCTTCCCTTATTATGTTGCTCTTTGACTGGTTTACAACAGTTCTGTCTGGTGTAAAGCTCCCCTGACAATGATGGAGGGTGTGTATCTGTATATTTACTCCATCCATTCTCACCTGACTGCATGAAAACAAAACCCTGGGTATGTAATGTGCACACACATGCTACACGTAGTGCAGGAAGTGAGTGATGAGGACCAAACAAAAGCCGTACCCCTGAAAAAACATGCAAACACAATGAGCATTGAGAGAGGTGAAGACGCACATATTTAGCACCAGCGTCACGTTAGCTTATCTGCAAACCTGTGTGCATCGGTGCATGCCTAACCCAGGGTTTCTACCTTTGTTAATGAGTGCACTTGCAGCAAAAACAAGATCACTCAAACGTTCAGGCCGCAAGAAAAACACCAAATTATTGACTGCATGATATTCATCTGCAGGCGTGTGCCGCTGCGAGGTGAAAGAGAAGCTGGAAAGAGGGATGCGTGGGGGTGATGGGGAGCAAAAGGTAAATATTTGGTCTAGTTAAAGAGCCTATGTTTGCATGAAGAGTAGCGAAGCTGTTTGTTTTCAGCTTTTCTCCCCTTCCAGTGTGTAAACTTGGCTACTAGATAAAGACCGGGCCCTGCTCGCCTCCCAGAGATGAAGAGAGAAGGAGGGAGAGAGAGAAAGAGAGTGAGGGAAGGATAACAAAATAAACACAAAACAAATGAAGGAGTGCTTGTCCAGCGGCTCTTATCTCTATCAGAAACATTTACTGTACCATTCCACAATAAACAAGAAGGTGACAAGTGAGCAAAACATAAATATGGCTGCTACAGAAACCGCACAGAGGGTCGCGCTACCGGACAGAATAACAGACAGTGATCACCTGATGGTCAGAAATTAGATTATTCACTATGTGCAGATGTTTCTCCACAAGAGAGACCTTTGTGTGTCAAAGATGCACAACGAGGACAAGCAGAAAGGTCTTTATTTACTACAGCGGGTTACATTTTCTCTTCAATATCATTACATGTCAGCTTATCTGGACATGAGCAAAACACGCTTGTGGATCAATTAAAACATCAGTGTGAGCATAAACACGCCATGTGGCCCTGGAGGATTCTATTGTTGGTCAGCATCGGTTGTGTACTTGGGTTAGCATCGGCCCTTATCGCTATCAGCGACGATAATGTGGTGCACAACAAGGTTGTGGCTGAAATCTGGGAACATGGCGACATTTTTTTTTTTTGGAAACAGAAACATTGGTTTCTTTATTGGTAAACACAAAAACATTTGAAAGTTGCACAAAATGAGTATCAACTGATGTGATTCCTGCAGAGAGAAGCAACAGCGTAATGACAGCAAGGGTTGAAGTGAAAACCCAAAGTATCTCCGTTAACAATAATGAACAGTACTGCACTTTCATACAGGGGGTGGTTGTGCACGTGCATTGGCCTTGATGAACATCTGCATTGAAAACAGAGCAGAGCGGCAGAAGGGAGGGTTGGTATCTATAGATAACCTGCGTTGTTAGGTCTCCTCCTCACGCTTTGAGCACTTCCTATCTGCTGTAATCTTTTGTATGGGTCGCCCAAAGATTTAACAGAAGAGACAAGGTGAAGATATAGAGACAGTGTAAAAGAAAATATTTTTATTGACCCTTTTATATATGTCCAACAGCAGAGGTTCGATCCGTCTGGAACCTTTACAGTCGCTTCAGCAGGAACCTAGCTCTTCAGGAGTCCATAAAGTCATGTGAGCTGGTACCAGAGCCCTCACACTTCTCAGAGGCTTTATTGGAGGCTCTCTAATGCTGATGTATTTTGATTGGGAATTAGTTTTCCTCCCCCTCCGTCAGGTTAAACAAGGCCCAGCTGTACAAGCCAGTGATTGCAGCTCATCTCCCTGCAGTTTGCCCCAAAATACCCTCACAGCAGCCTTTTCTCTCTCGGCCTCTTGCATCACACAACGTTTGTGCGGCTGCACCGTATCCTTGGATCAAATCAGCTTGTTTTCTTTTAAATGTGTGAATTCAGTAGCACTCGGGCACATGAGCCAAAAATCCATATGTAAAGGTGAGCAGAGAGGGTGGGTCTGGTGTGTGTTGTTAAAAACAACACAACGTGGATGGAGTCGAGAAAAAAAAAGAGAAAAAAATCAAAGGGAAAAAGAGCTCTCTGACTTTCACCCTGAGCGAGGCTGCTCATTCTTCAGATATTTGGGTGGCTCGTATGAAAAGCACTCGCGTGGTGCGGCAACACGCTGATTCAGCTGCAGGTTATTGTCTCTCAAACACGCTTTGCTACACTCAAAATATTGTGATACATCTGCACGCATTTAGCCCGCAGGCAGGCATGCACGCTCTGGCACAGGCTGTCCGAGAGAGCCGTCAGATCTTTACGGGGGCTCCGAGCAATAAAAAATATTATCTGCCCATCAGCAGAAGTGGCTCAGCTGACGGGGAAGGCAGTGGGGTTCATGGTATTGGAATAGTTTGGGCTGTTTTCCCTCCCTCTTTCACTCAACGCCACCCAGACACAACCAGGATTAAAGTCCTTTGTTTTACAATAAAATCAAACCAACTCTTTTGAGTATATTTGAGAGGGTTTCAGGTTTACACGCACACTCCCTTTCCCCTTAATTAGTTCAAATTTGTTCAGTATTTTCTAAAAATAGCTCCTTAACCATCATTATAACTGACCTGGGGATGCTCAGACCCCTGCAGACAAATAAAAAAACCCAGTCAAACCACTAACAAGAGCAGCAAGTTTCTGCAACCTCCAAGCAGGGAGCGCGCATGACACGGTTCATTGCGTCTAACTGCGTATGGCACCAGACCTCGGGATAACCCGCGTGACCCGCTGGCTCTGAGAATGAGGCACCAGCAAAAAAAAGGCGGGGTCGTACCGGCAGTTTCTCTCCGCTGGCTTCTCTCTTGTTATTTGTTCAGTATGTAGTACAAATTTCCCAATGTTGAAGGCATATAAGGATCAGTGCGGCGAACTGTGCCCAACCTCAGCTCACCTTATGGAGCTCGTTACGCTGCCACAGAGTTCAGGCCTGACAGATCCAATAACCCGTCCCCCGTCATTCAGGGGCGAAATCGCTCCGAGCGATGTGGACCGAAAAACGCCCTGCGCCTCACCCCGCGTTTAAAGTTATGATCCTTATCGTAATTAATTCAATAAAGCGGTAATGTGCTGCAAACCCGGCACCCCCCCGACTGCCTCGGCCGGTGAGCGGGGGGATATAGGCTTTCAGGTCCGGACTCTCTCACTGACTTCAGTGTCGACGGTAATAGGGAGCAGACAAAGAGTTAGACAACGATACATCTGCAGCGGCGTGAGTAAAGAGGCCTAATCAAATTTGTTTAAGACTTTTAAAAGATACTTTCAAGGGTTTGTGTTAATAACCTAATAATAACAAGAAGTGGAAAACTGATCCAAGGTCAACAGTGGAAGGAGAGCCTTGCTTTAATTCGGAAAACTGGAGAGGGTTCCAAATAATTGGCCACCATCCTGCGAATGCACGCGCTGGCTTCCAGAGACGCCGCAAGATTACAGGAAGTAGAGCGGCATCGAGGTGGATCTCGTTACCAAGCAGAAAAAAACGACACGCTAACGAAAAGAAAAAAGTTTCTGCTGCTGCTCAGGACACATTATTATCTGAAATAATATCAATATTATCAGTGAAAACAGAGAGCATGTCATCACAACATTTTAGAGTAATTGGGAACGTGACCCGGCTTTGAAGGAAAAATACTCGCGTATTGTTTTACTCAGGCTCGGATTATTTCAGCAGGTTTCAGAAGCTGGAGAAGATGCATCAAAGACAGCAAACCAGCCTGTGAGGGCCGCTCAACTGGCTGACTGCTCATATCTCTTCATGCTGCTCAGAGTTTTCAGCATTTGCAACACTTCTATGCACTCAATCAATTCAATTCAGTAAAAAGGGATTCTTATTAGTGTTAAAATACAGATTTACATGTGTCTAAAATGACAAATTTAACTGTTAAATTGTTTTGTGCTTGATGCTGTCCTGCTCAGTTTTCAAGTATAATTTACAAAAAACCAGCAGCCTTTTAGAGAAACGAGATAAAACACTTAAAGGCTTGTGTTTATTAGCTGAGGTCACTATTATTTTATTTTTAGAGGGCTTTGAAAGGATCCTGATTTTAACCGCAGACGCATAATATCCGAATATTATCCAGAGGTCAGATCAGAACCCGAGCTTGTGTGTTCGTGTAATGCTGAAAACGGCATGTGAACACTCACCTCTTGCTTGTACTGTAAAATCTTTCCTCCATCCTTTAAAACTGCCTTTGTCACCTTGTGTGCACTGAACTCTGTGTTTGTGTCAAAAATCTCATTTCCAAAAGCCACTTTTTCTCTTGTCAGATCACTATTAAAAATATAATAAAATACACAAGTCAGAAGTCAGAGAAATATTTAAACAAAGCATGAATTCTGACAAATAAGGAAAAAAGACTGAATTCTAAAATTAAATTGGGAAAAAATTAAAATGTTTAACTTTCTGGGGAACAAAATTGTCTTATTAATTGATATAACATGGAAATTCTGAATTTTATGTTAATCAAACAAAGGGGAAAGAATTATGAGATAAAGATGAAAGTTTCAAAAAGTTTAAAAGTTTGTAGGCTTTTTTTTTGATTTTACCTTAATAACAAACAAAATGTTGCAGTTCTCTGAGATACAGCAAATAATCTATTACCTAAGCACCTAAATCGATAGAAACAAAGGGAGGCGAAAAGCTTGATTTTGGGACTCTTAAAGGACTCATAAAATAGCAGCGATGGGAGCTCAAAGTTCACTGCAACACTCCGCGTCATCCGCCGTAGAGCAGGCACTGTTTCTGCACCAGTTGCCAGATTCAGCCCTTTACTTGCTGTTGAGGTATGAGGACGCAAAAATGTGAAAATGGATTTCTCTAAGAGGGAAATCATTTACTTACTGCAGCCGAGCAGGAAGCCAGCGCAGAGGGAAGGGATGCCCCGAGGCCACGAGCGCTTACTCATATCTCCTGTTACACCTTCAGAGAGAGAAACGTTGTTGGCATCCCAGGAAGTCAGATTTATCGAATCATTGATATTACCTCTCCAATAAAAATCACCCTCTACTACGAACTGGAACTAATCAACTGTTGGTAATATGTTCGATGATGTCAGCACAACATGGCGGCGTCCAGGTCAGAGGAGGTTGTTGAAGGTTTTCAATGTCAGTGGGTGGTTAGATGGCATCGCAGGAGGGGGTCAACAGCTCCTCAGTCAGTTTGTGATATCTGACCAAGGTTTGCACCCACCGCACATCCCCCTGGCCTGCCTGAGTCGCCCCTCAGATTGATTCAATTGGATCAAGATGACACCAATAATTGGCTCAAGATGGAGCCGGTGTGCAGCCCCAACGATCCATATCTAACTCCTTTTGTTGCGACGGTGTCCCTTTTCCCGCGCCGCCGCTCCATTTGGAATGGTTTACCTTGGCCCCGTCACAAGCGTTTTAGCCCAATCCCCCGCTGAACACAACAGCCCGCTGACATCATGAGAGTGACGGAAAGGTTACATTTTTCGCAGATGTGTGGGAAGCTCGCGGTGCGCTGGCTTTTTATGGCCACCTCATTTCATCCTTTTTCGCTCGCGGTCCCCCGGGGCGCCAGCGCGGGTGGGGGGGAGCGGATGAGGCGCATTTGTGTGAAATGTTCTCTATTTGATATCTGTCCCACTTCAGAAGATGATTTATTTTGAATGTTAAGTTGGAGAGATGGAAATCTGCGCTCCATCGATGTTCAGCATTAGATAAAAAGGGAAATAATAAATCGGATGCCTTACGGACAGAGTATCGCTTTGGCAAGAAGGAACAGAAAACATCATTTAAGCTGCGTGCTTTGCTAATCCCACGTCCACTGATGTAGAAAGGAAGACAGATCAGACAGCTGCTAATCGCCGCGCCGCTCCAGTCCTTCCAGCGGGCTCATTTATTTTTCATGCGTACGGCAGAGCAAAATGTTTGAGAGGCTAATGAACGGAAAGTACATTTTTGCAAAGTGCAGCAACCTGAGCGCAGAAAAGCTTAATCAGAAACAATATACATCTCACAGCTCTTGCTAGTGACCCGCCATCGCCTGCTAAACAGGTCTGACATGTTTGTTGTGATTAGAAATTCCTGACTACTGGAATTTGCTCTCACCTCTCAGGTCGCTGGATTTTCCTCATCATGGCCCAACATCCTCAAAAGCCACATTCACAGCTAAGGTAGATCCGTCTAATTAACAAAGTTGACCTTAAGCCAATGATTTACTCCTTAAAATCAATAATTATATTACTTAATTGAGATTTTTCTTTTAATTTCTGGAAACATCCTAATGCACTCTTATAATGGCCCAAATATGTTTGGTTATGATTTAAATAGGTTGATGCATGATTATATTTTGGGTTAAATGTTTTCTGGTCTGCCCCTCACCTGCTACTGGAGCTTTACTTCCTTTGTGAGAGTTAAACTCTCACGCTTTTATTGAAGCACCTGGAAAATCAAATTGTCAACCCCAAACCATCACAAGAGGAGGCTTTGTTCCTTCTGTGACTGATCTTGTGGTTCTGCTGGATCAAGTAGAGGTGGAAAAGCCTCATTTTTACATTTGGCAAGATCAAATATGATGAAAACAATTTTATGCATTAATTGGTTCTTATATCGGTCATGACGTGTGTAAACGTCAAACAGATGTGGTCAACAGATGATTTTAAATGTCTTTAAAAGGGCACCAGCAACAGGAAGAGTTGAATCAGATAAATAAGCTCGCGTTATCGCTGCTCGACCGCGGAGCCATCCGCCACGCTCGTCCGTTGCGTCCAATCAAGCACTTTATCTAATGTTCTCACTCATCCCTTTAGACTGAGGTGATCCCGCGTCAGTGAAGCATGGCCCCCCGAAAGCCCATCCTGCCACTTCTGATTGAAGTAAAGCCTTGCGGATCTCGCGGCTTCGTCACCAACGTTACTAATCAGATTTCCATCGACTACAGTCGCTTGTGGGATTTCCTGATCAAATGCAGTGACTTGGCCCCTCTGACCAGCCCGGACCCATTATCTAACATGTTTTCTATGTGGCAGGGGTCAAACAGAGTGCAAAGCTCAGGGAGAAACACTATACATCTCTTTTAGAGAATGAAGGAGGTATAGCCGTCCATCGGCAGGTCAAAAAAAGAAAGGAATGGGCTTAGTTGGGACTTAGGGGACAAATCCAGTTAAAGTTAGGAAATATTAGAAGCTTAATAGAGCTCTAAAGTTAAGAATAATGTTAGTATCTGAATGGGATTCTTTTCTTAAATATTAGAGATGGTTTTTCAGTGTGGCTCAGGTAGTAGCTTGGTTTTAAACCAGCCAAACAAAGCTGTTGTCAGCCGATCACACAGTCTCAAGGTAATTTACAGACCTTAGAGGCCGCTTTGTGCCGGCCAAGAGCGGCGATATTAGTCATGGTACTTGCTGTTTGTGTACGTGTGTGCAAGCAGAAGGGAATATAGGTTATGTCTGTGTGCGCGGGGGAGATATTTGGCTGCAGCAGCCTGTTCCACATCCAACAAAGCCCCATCCAGACATCAGTGGGGAGAGAATCAGCCGAGGAAGGAAGGAAGACTTCACACTTCTGGATCACGGAATGTGTGGTGATAATTCCAACATGCTGCCGTGCCTGGATTCGGGCATGTCATCCGCATGTAGAAAATAGATAAATAAAATTAGATTCTGATTCTCTCTTCAGGCCAATAGCTAAAGCAGAGGCGTGGAGGTCAGAGCCAAGGTGGAAGAGAGGTCTAGAGAAATGCTGCAGTACTGGGTACGGCCCGCTAGGGGGAGTGGCAGAGCGACAACAGAAGTTGTCGGTTGTACCTCTGACAAGTACGACTGCACCTAAAACACTTGCGTTGAAAGCTAAAGCTGCACTTTGACTTGAAATTTAGCCTGCTCTGCCCGGGCGTCGGGAGTGATGACATTGCCAACAACGCAGCGTGGCGAGAAGTGGAGTGATGCAAAGAAGGAAAAAAAAGTGACCTCAATACCTCAGAGGACTCGCAAAGCGTGATGAAGCCTGGATGTATAAATAGTGTGAGAGAAAGGGACGGAGTGCGAAGACGCGAGAGAAGACAGAGACGGAGTGTTGAGGGTTAGCCTGATTCGATTTCACTTAATGTAACCACGGAGTGCTGGGAGCCCCAGTGCTGCCTGCTCCAGGCTCTTTAATGTAAATAGCCTTCGCTACCCCAACTCTCAGGCACATGTGAACACGCTAGAGTCGTGTTATATGACTCTGTCTAACCAAACAGCACTCACAGACACATGAATTCCTTCTTGGGCCTTTTTCCCATCATTGGAGTGAGACAGAGGGGAGACAGGCAGAGAGACAGAATGAAAGAGAGTGAGATCAGGGGCGACGAGAGAGGAAACATTTCTTTGGCATGAAGCAAAATACAATTACCAGAGAGACATGCTTCCCTTACGTCCACATACCTCTGCAGGACACGGGGAAAAAAGGCAATTTATGGATGGAGAAAAGGAAGCTGAGATCTCCTGGAGCGAAAAGTTCAGAAATGTCCTCTGCGTCAAGGTTAGTGGTCTCTCAGGGACCCGAAGTGCCATGACCTGATTGGCTGTCGGCCTGAGATTGAGGCGCCTGATTGGCTGTGGCACATTCCACAGTCTAACCCACCTCAACTTACACTCCCATTGATCTCTCCCTATCAAATTATACCTGACTGCAAGAGACAGTCGAAATGCGATAAATTTCTTGCAAAACTATGTCCTGAAACTTGAAATGTGGATGTTTTACTGAAGAATTGGCACTGTGTGTAAATATTTTGGGCGCACTTTCTGAATATTAGTGAATTTCATCACGCTTTCTGCCGCCGTTTATGGCCTTATCAGTAATAACATCCCTTCTATATCGCCTGCAGTTAAAAGTTCAAGCTCACACTTTCAGTCTATTTGGAATTTCAGCTTTTACAACCGTCAGTCATCGGCCTCGCCTCATGTATCGGCCTGTGATATTCGCCTCTGGCTGCCCTCGCCCCTTTGCCCCAGGGGCTAAAATAATACACCACATCCTCCCATTGTGCCTGCCTTGCCAGCTCTGGCGAGCGCCTGCATTGTCCCAGTGATGTGGGCATATGTGGGTGCCCATCCTGTCCTCTGGCGGGCTGCGTGTGGTCACGCGTGCCAGGCGGTCAGGGGAAGCGGACATTCGCACATGCATGCATAAGCGGGAATCCATTAAGCCCTGTGTAAAACAAACCCAACATATGCTGCTTCCTTTTCCTATGATGGAGAGCTTTCATCCAGGCTGACCCAGAGGCTAGCAGCTATAGGGCTGGGGTTCGGTGTTCGCAGTTGAAGGACAGGGCCAGACCCTGAGGTGACTTCATACAGGTAAGGGGTCAGAGACACAGCCAGCGCAATGTGCAACTGTTTCTTCAGATGCTAAGGTCAAGGCATATCTGCTAATGGTAGAAAAAGCAGGTCACGTGACAATATGTGTAAAGACCATGTGACTACTTTGGCGGGGAAGCAAGCAGGCCGGTTTGGAGGTGAGCGCTCACGAGCTCAGCTCTCAAATTTTCGACTTGTCATAACTCAACAATAGAGCCTGGGCTTTGATATAAGAAAACAGGAACCTTTTATATTACATCATGACAAGAGGAAGAAGACGTTCAGTCAAACACCCTCCGCAGTTTTATTAGGAACAGAGACGAGTGGAACCCAGTGGAAATGAGATTGCCTCTGCCGCGCCGTTGCTCGAATTGAAGAAATTCAGTCAACCCGCTTCTGCTAACGTCCAAGTCACAACAAAGCCATGGACAAAACTCAACCATAATATTATTCATAACAATCGCAGGCACAAGCTGAACAGAAATTTCCAAAACAGATACAAGCTTTATCTATTCCACATTTCGGACTTGGCATATTGGAATGTTTCTGAGTTTTCTACCTTGGAATAAACTGCTAAATGAGCCTAAGATTACGTAGATGCTAACTATTCACCGAATTAAGTGGGCATTAAAGATATTGTTCTATCTAAGGCTCTTGCTTGCTCACGCACGGACACACACGGCGTGGTATTAGTCCTGTCTTGGAGGTAATTTGAGACCGGAGGGGACTTTTCAGAGGAAAGCGGCTCAAAGCTAAGTGAGAGCAGCTGATGTTGCATCATACTTCAAACATTCTTCAAATTAACAATATGTCAAAGGCTATGGAGTTCTCTGCAGCACACACACACACATGCGCACACACGCAGATCTGCTTTATGATAAGAAATCCCCCAGCATGGATAAGGTCCACCGTGAATCGGGCTGATGTGGGGCTGAAAAAAACAAAAAAAAGATGCTCTCTTAGAACTTCTCAGAATGTTTGGGAGACCAAAGAAAAGTTAATATTGTTACTAATTTAGCAGCTCTGTTATTTTAAAGTTATGCTCTGAAGCAGCAGGGGGGATGGACTCTCACCAGTGGCGGACGTTGCAGATGTTTCTGGAGCAGTCCGAGGCCATCTGTTGGAATGTTTTCCCACTGCATGAGGACACGGGGACAGCAACACTATTGGCTGCTCTGGCTGGCTGGGGTCATGTGACCAGGCTCACGTGACCGGCGGGAGAGGTGGGGGGGGGACCGGTAGGTTTGGCAGACGACGGTCATCTCAACCCGATCCTGCCCACGCGGGTGCGGGCCACTGATCTGAACCGGAGGAGAGGAGGGGGCGACTGACGACCACTTCAAACATCTGGATCCTCCAACGCAGGAGAGGATGGTCAGTCCACTGAGCCTGAGAGACAGTGTGATGGTCACAGTTGGACACACACGCACACCTGCGAGCTGCAGCACATGGAGTCCGCGCAGTGTGATTGCTTACATTTTATTCTTTATGATCCGTTTTCAGGTCACAGCTAGATGTAGACATCAGATATATCACGTCAGAAAAGACAAATCATAAAAGAAATGGGTGAAATGAGCATAGGTTTTATATTTCTTGGACACTGAAACCTAAAGTGCACGTATCTGCACGGCGAGGTGCTGTTACCAGGAGCCTGCAGACGCATACGGGAAGCAGTTTTCTGCAAAAGGCAGGCACCATGACAACCACCATGACAACCAGATGAGGAAAGTATAGATGCACATCACTGTGAGAAGGATGACCCGGAGGAGTCCCAAGGACACATATTTTCTACAAATAGATTTTTTCTGTTTTGTTTTCCTGCATCTTTTTTGCTATCATCCTCACTAGAACTTCACAAATATTTACAATAAAACACACAGATTAAGCCTAAATCTGACTGGGCTAAAGCTGTTTTTCTCAGCATTTCTCTGTTGAAGCTAAAGTGACGCCGATGGCTGAAAGCTGCATATCGACTGGCTGCCAAAGCATGTTCACCTCTACAGATTTGTGTAGATGAAGGAAGGACTGAAGGAATCGTGCCATTAAGAGCTCTCGGTGAAAGAGCGCGGAACATGTCATGACATTGCCCTTTAGCATCCAGACTCAGCATGATATACAGTATCTAGAACATTTGCTCTTATCGTGTAGAAAACCTTGAGACACACCACTCCTCGCACTGTGGCCTGGTGGAACCATATATGGTGACTATTCCAAACCTCTCATTCCTTTCTTAAGGTGTCATTGGAGTATTTATTCAAACTTACTCTCTTCCCATTTCTCTATTTATAATCTCTTTACAGGACAAATCTGAAACCTGCAGCAATAAAAACTCTGTCCGTTTGTGTAGCCCTTAATTTCTCCAGAAATGTTTGCATCTCACAAATACCTGCATCAAAATAATCAGGAAATATATCTTTTCTTCTACAGCATTTTATGTAGCATTAAATCCCAATATTTATCTTTAATCTGGGCTTCACAGGTCACTGAGATAGCAGGCAACTGGACACAGCGCTTTGCCGCAACGCCCTCTAGTGGCCAGTGTTTCACATGAAATGATCATTTTTTGGAACCGCAAAATAAAGATTTAAATCAGTGAATACATAATTCAAAAGAAGAAGAGTAAAAAAAAAAAACCCAAAACAAACAACAACAACATAAGATTAACCCAGTAGATGAAAACCACCAATGTTTTGTAAGTATTATGTATTAATTCACCAATAAAACGGAAAGTTGTGGATCATAAATGTAATTTTCTGGCTGACAATTAGACACAACTAATGACAAATTTTGTTTAAATGATTTTTTTCAATGAATTTTATGCTTATTTCTCTCAACTTTAAAAGTTGCTGACTTATAGTTGATTAAAAGGGTCTCAAAGCCTCTACATCCAGGTTTCCCGCTTAGGAACACTGATCGTTCCAAGATAATTCCCTGATTTGATAAGCACCTTTCATCTAACTGAGTCCAGACCCCGTGCATATCTTTAACATCTATCACAGATGCACGAACATACACTGTTGTTCAACAACAGCAGCAACAAAAACAACAACAGCTGTTACCATCTCGTGCCTCCCCCAGCCTCAGTCCCTCCCATCTCGTGCACTACGCTGTCGTGACAGACATGACAGTTATTAATCACCTTTTTTTCCGCCTGTTTCCAACCGGACCTGGGACGCAAAGGGCTGCTGGTCGGGAGCCGGGATTCTGTGGCTAAAATTAGAGGCCAGCTCAATCAACAGCCTGTTTTAGTGGTAGCAAGTGTGCGAATGCGTGTGTTGTCTGAGTGCAGATCAGAGGACTGATCCCTCTGGATTTCCTCTTCCTCTGGGACCCTGATTCTGCTCACTGGCCACGACAAACTATTTCATTCTCTTGTTTTTTTGCTAGTTTCTTCTCCGTCCCTAAATTTAAATCTTCAACCCCCCCTTCGTGACTTCCTTCAGCATCACTCCTCTGATTTCCCCCAGACATAAGTTCCTCCGTATTAGCCGCCACAGGGTTAAGCAGGGGCCACCTTTGACCTTTTAAAAAGCAGGGTATTAGCTACCTTATCAGTGCCACGCTCCCCGCTGTCACCTCAGAGCTTGCCCACCCCAATCTCGAATTAGAAAAATAACAAAGTCAGAGCGGAGGGCCGGGGATGGGAGGGGTGCAGGAGTGCGTGCAGCTTCTCACATTGCATGTAAACTCTGCAAAGCCGGCTGTACAGGGGTTTAGTTGGAAACAAATGCAGTGCTGAGGTCCTGTGGAGGTGTGTGTGCGGGTCGGCGTGGGTTTGCCTTTCAGCTGGGGCAACACTGGGGGCCACCGAGAGCGCAAGTGAGGCTCATGTTAGGTTTGTGTGTCATTTATAAGGCATAAGAGTGCATCTGCAGCTAAGGCTCAGACTATTGTAATAAAACATAGACAGTGTGAAAACTGAAACTGTTTTTCAGAGTGTGATCATAAATTGGCCCCCACAAGTGCAAATGACCCTCATTGATAATTAAATCTAAGCCTGAATTTAATTTGTGTTAGTCTTAACAAAGCCATATGATTTAGTCATTTTTTGGTATGTGTGTGTGTGTGTGTGTGTGTGTGTGTGTGTGTGTGTGTGTGTGTGCGTGTGCATGCGTGCGTGAGCCCTGAAATCAGTGAACATAAACAGATGGATGAAGGTCAGTGAAGGTCACATTAGGTGCAGGTGAACTTTGCTGCCATCAGTGTTTGTTTTCAGAGCTCGTGCATTCCCTGGCTTTGACCCCTCTGCTTGTCCTCCTTACACACACACGCGCACACACACACACACACACACACACACACACACACACACGCACACACACGCACACACACACACACACACACACACACACACACACACTCACACACACACACACACACACACACAGAGGCAGAAGGGGGGAGGGGAGAGCTGTTTTTCTTAGTTAGAAGTTAATTCCTATTTTTCTAAGTCAGGAGGAGCATCAGACAAACTTTTGCCGTGATCTTTTGTTGGTTAAAACATGTCATAAGCACATTTATCCAGCAGGGGGCCTCTGCTGCCTGTGGTAGCTTTTGATTTAACTTTTAGGGCACATTTCAGCTCAAAGGGCATTAGTTAAGAAGTGTTCTTGAGCGACTGTGGATTGTAAATGAAGGAAAATGTCACCAGAATGAATTCAGAAAGTCAGTTGTGCTTCTCTGTAAATTACAATTTTATTGATTATATCATTTTTACACAAGTTCACGTTTAGTTTCAAAGTTTATAATGATTACTCATTCGTTTATTTGATGAACGAATACATAATTTCTCTTTTCAGTTGAATTTCTCAGGTCACAGAGGCTGTTGTAATGTCACCATGCCCTCTTCCCCCTGCTCAGTCTCCCCCATCTCCTCTCCTATCGCTGAGGCTCCCGTGGCCTTCCATCTGCCCTCTTTCCCATCCTCATTCCTCTTCAAAAAGCAGGAGGAGGAGAAGGAGAATAAATCTGGCCTTGAGTGCCCACTCCCAAGTCACAATATCATCCGCCCACACACACACACACACACACACACACACACACACACACACACACAC
>BJFM01001747.1:32267-53133 GCA_016586285.1 Arothron firmamentum
TCTTTCTTCTTCTTCTTCTTCTTCATGTCAGAATAATAAAAACCCAGGAAGTAGTGGATCAATATTTATTTTGCATAGAAGAGCAACGGTGCAGAGGGTGGAGGGAAAGCTGACCTGACAGCAGCTCCATGAGCGCGACCATTCTCTCTGTCCTTCTAGATCTCTAGCTCAACCCTCCTGTTGTTGATCGCATCTTTATTCACACCCTTCTCAACATCTTTCACTGGTAACAGTGAAAGTCCTCATTTCTGCTGTAATCCACAGTGCAGAGTTTTATCTACGGGAAGGACACTTACCCAGGGCCTTCATGACATCTTCGAAGTTCTCGTTGCTCACCATCTCCCAGCGTCCGTTGTAATCTGCCGGCATTTTGACTGCTGTGTGGAGATGGTAGAGTTTGTGTTTGGCCTGGTCTGTCAGAGTAAGAAAGAGCGAGAGAGAGAGAGAGCGAGAGAAAGAGAGAGAGAGAATACGAGGGCCCAGCCCTTTATATATACTATGTTTGTGCGTGCGTGCGTGCGTGCGTGCGTGTGTGTGTGTATGTGTGCGTGTGAGACCCAAAGGACAGGGTTCAGATGATAATATCCTAGCTAGAGCGCGCGTGCGCATACTTGTGTACATGAACTTAGTACACAATTTCAGCCAATAGCTGGAAAGGTCTGTGTAAAGAAGGCTCGGTTTTAAAGGTTAGGCTGCAGGTGTTCAGTTTGTCCTTGGGTGGAAGTTAAATATGCAATGGTGCATAAACAATAGTATGGGCATAAATGCATTATTACAGCAGCAGGAAATTATGTATTGAGAGTCCATAAAGGAGTGTGCGTGCGTGCGTGTGTGTTTAAGTATGCATAATTTAGAGAACACATTGTGGTCTTTCCACCCTCCATTTCCTTCATGGGCTGGTTGAAGCTCTTCCTCTCTCTAATGTGGTTGAGATAAAGGAGAGAAGGCAGCGCGATCAGAGATTTCCCTGCACTGTCTCACTTTCTTGGGCCTTTTTGCTGTGCGATGATTTGTCTTTAAGGTTCATATCAAGGAACAAAGTTCAGAGTCAGAAATTGTGTTGACTCAGATGGAACTCTGGGCCAGTATTTCTAAACTAATGACTCTTTTTTTTAAAAAAAAAATGTCTTCAGGAATCAATCTGAAATAGAGGGAATTACAATATATGTATATGTTTTTCTACATTTGCATAATAAATTTATGCTTAAAACCAACTTGCAGAGTCAGCAGATCCCACCATCCCGAATGACCGTCTCATCCAGTTCTACCAGACTGTCTCCGTGTTGCACCATCAAGCAGTTTACTTAGTCCGACTAACTGTAATGTCAATTTCTTTATCTGAAAATGGAACACATTTGCTGTTGAGGGCGTGCTGTGAGTGCAGAGGAGGGTCAAAGGTGGTGGGGAGGGGGGGTAATGTGTACCGTCTCTTCTCAACACTGATAAGATGCCCAAATATACAGCAATCATTATCTGTCAGTCAAGCACAATCGCCAGAATACAAAGTGTAACTGTGATTTGACTCTTCGTTTTATGTCTTTGGCTTTGTGTAACGCCCAATATGGTTCTTAGAGGCGATTGATTAGATAAACATCTGTAATTATCATTTAAAATCAAAGCGACGACATAGTAAAGCAGCTTACGAGTTTTAAAATCTACTATTTGTGAATGCCTGGGATTCTAGCGTAGTACTCAGCAGTAGTGTTCAAGTTGAAGAATGCATTAATTTAAACATTTTAATCCCAAGTTTCTGTAACGTTAGCTGTGCTTAGCCAGTCAGAGTGTTTGACCTTGAGAATGGTAGAAAACATGACTGAAAATCAAAACGGTTTCAGCAGATTTTTTGGGAAAAATGGCCTGGTGCTCACTGTTATAGTGAATCTGTTGATTGGATTGTTCATTTTATTAACTATCTCGCTATCCAAGATGAACAAATGACCAAGAACAAGGAAAAGAACATTATAGTCTGTATATCCACACATTATTTTAGATTAAAATTAAACCATATTGAGTTACTGTTGCTGTAGTTAAATACTAATACAAAGGTCTCATATTAATCTTAAATCAAGATGATTCTGTAGAATAAAAACTGCATTTATTCGGCAGTACTAATACCAACAAGGGCTGCAACAAAGGCGTCAAACTTCTCTGCAGTTTGTCATCTCACCACACGAGGGCATTGTTGCTTCGTACAAATATTCAGGGCCGCTGCCGGAAGAGGCTGCAACGCTTTAAAATCACACTCAGCACATGTGTGAAAAAAGCTGGGATGACAGGGAGCCATCTGCTTGACGGCTGGGCAGAAATTAGCTTTTGGCACTTTGCTTTATCTGCTGATTTGGAGGGAATTTGTAATGCTTGGGAACAGGTCAGAGGTAGGCAATAATTATAGCAAACACCAAAAAGTGCACCTTAATTAGTGTTCCTGACTAAAATGACAGTCTTATTAAAAAGATGAAGTATTTATAGTTCACAAACACACACATGCTGGCATACACAGAAGCTCATAAAAGTATGCAAATGCAATTAGGCTGGTTTTAATAATTCATGACGGTAAATTCATTTTTAATTCATGCTAATTCGAACGTAATGGCCCCTCCTCCGTGTGATCACCTTTCACACATGCACAAGCATGCTTACACATGCTGTGCTGGCATTTTTTTCCGGCATTTTTGCTCATCGGTGCCACATGGACAGCCGGCATCTCTCGGGTTCACACCCCGCAGCACTCCTTCTCCCGCTTCTTAAAGAAGATGTGTCTGATAATATGTGCAGCCTCTTCCTTTAAAAACATCGAATCTGGCAGTTGACGGGCTGTGAAATAGTCCTGCATTTCTATTTCCTACACAAATCACTCGTCCCTTGGAGAGCGGAATCTTTTTATCCATGCATCTCAGTGTGATCTCTTAAATGCCAGCTGTTGTGCATCGTGCCCGCATGCTGTGTCACTCTCCACAATACAGCTTCAATATCCTGTGTGATTCAATTCAATTTGCTTCATTAGACCAGCATTCAAAGCACTGTATCACTAAGCCTCTACATCCCCATGCAAGTACCCCAGTGCTTCCCCTCATCTCTTCTTCCTCCCTGTTGTTTCAGAACATCAAAGGTTAGATTAATCATAATCCTCCCAGGAAACAAATGGCTGAGAGAAACCCGGGCTTCCTCATTAAACCTTTGTTGTAGCTTTCAGCAGAGGATAGATGTTGCCATATACATCCATCCCACATATGGACTCTGAGTCTTACTGTGCGTTGATGTCCCAGGGAAATGAAAAGGACCTTCCACACAATTAAATGATTTTTTTCCCCCCCCTCTGTATGGTCGTGAAAGAAGCTCAGCAGTGGTGATACATGCTCTACAAGATGCACAGTTGGCTTGCAGGAGGAGAATGCAAACACAGATGGAGCGTGAGCCCACGCGTCCACACACCGTATACGGAAAATTACCTTTTCATAGTCAATAACCTTTACCATTTCACAGAGAGAACAAAAGCCAGGCCGCTGTCGGGCCATTTTATGACCTCTGCGTGCTCATAAATAGCATGCTGTTGTTCGGAGAGCAGAAAATAAAAGGTTTGCGGGTCAATATAGAAAAAACTTTTCAGGTGCTGCAGCCAGTTCCTCACAGCGAGTTACCTGTGGAGACTTTTTTTTTGTGTTAAGGTCACCCTATTTCCAGGCGAGGAGTGTTTCACACGGCCAGGCCTTTCTGAAAGCGTGTTCCCTGTCTTGTGTTATATGCAGTCCTCTTATGAATGTATTTATGGACCTTAAGTGCTTGCCTTTGGCTGTTGGTCCGTTTATGCATGCTAAACTGCCCTGTGTTTTGACCGGCGGCACTCACTGAACGCCCACTTTGATCTGACCTATGCAGGTCAATTCTCCTCGCCACTTTCAAGGGCACATAAATCAAATCCCATGTTGCACCTCTGTGCGTGTGTGCGTGTGTGAATGGTCAACACCCGTCTACATGCAGACAGTCAAAGAAATGGACCACAGTCGAGGCTCTTTTCCCTTTTTTGGGGTCTTCTGTTCCCTCAAAGTTTGAGCCTGAAAGAATAATGCAGGCATATTGAGGAGGGGGAATGAGGAATGACAACAGTAAATATTTCATGGTGATCCTGTATGCTCGCAACCAGACCTTGTTTTTCCACAGAAACATTAAGCAAGCGTGGGACTGATTGCAGGAGCTGGGGAAGCTCTCTATTTCGCTCTATTTTTTGCTTCTCTGCTCCAAAATAGGACTGGATGGCGATGCATAATGCATGGGGCTTCCTGTGTGGAGCGGGAAAGGACTGTGGGTCCTGAGGGATCAGCCGGGGAAAAAGAGTGTCCAGATTCACATTCTGCAGTGTGGAGCCCAGGCACGTCAACAGGAGGAGATGGAGGAAAAAGATTAGTTTGCCCCCGTCCTCACTTTTCTGTTCCTGCGTTTGTGCTAAAGATTACTATAAATTCTGGTTTTCTGGTACACCTGAGAAACTAGGCAACAACAGCACTTTTCCATCTTTCAGTGCATATTTATAGAAACCCAGCTGTAGCGTATGGCGTTACATTTGCTGAATGTATTAAATGGAGGAGAGTGACAGTCTCCTCATCACTTCGCACAGATCTGACATTTTCATCTACAGCTATTTTTCTTCCCGTCGGCGGAGGCGAAGCTTCACTGGGTATTGAAGTCACATGCTTGACGTACGTCATGATTTATCAGTTTGGATTGCACTGTGTCAACAGTTTTTCACTCGCTACAGTAATATTTCTATCTTAGCCAAGCAACGAATGCATTATTTAAACCGCTATGTTGTGTTGTAGCTGTTACGCTCATCAGTTTTTGGTGCCAAAAATCAAGTCTGTTAAAAACAAATGAGAACAAAAGCACTTATTTAGTCTGCTGTTGTCGACACTGATATTTTCCATGACTTTAGATGCTTTAAACGACCTGTACTGACACGTTCCCTGTTAAAGCCTTTTCATTCTCTTTGCTTGTGAGCTGCAGCGTGGGCCGTCGGTCCTCCAATCGATGCGATGTCATTGCGTATGCTGTTGCACATCCATTGTTTCAATGGGAAAACCAATTTATCTACACTGGTAGATACCCAGGAGGTCCAGAGCTAATTAACTTTTCAGCATAACCAGGTTACATTCTCATAGCATTTCCAGCCACATACAGTATATCCATCAGGGCACAGGAAAATGCAGAAATGCATTAAGATTTTTAAGTTCTTTTTTGGGGGAAATATTCTTGCAAAGGGGAATCAGATCCAGCTAAAAGTATTCAAAGAAAATCAGCTCAACCTCCTGTCGCGGTTCTGAAGCTTGGGAATGAAGTTTCCCAGTACTTCCCAACATATTTGCATCTCTGAGTCATTGTTCTCGCTTTCAGAGCCTCTCCAGCGTGCTAGTTGTGCACTTTTCATCATGGTGAGGCCGGGGGCCATTGGTGGGATTGGAAGTCGGTGTGGCTGAAACAGTCCATTGCCAGTCCATCTGGGTGGGAACGGCTCCAGTTGTCACAAGCACTGCTGTTTGCGCCATCCACAGTGAGGAGGGAAGAATCTGAGGGAGGAGGAGGAGGAGAAAGACGGAAAAAACAACACATGGTGAAGAATAATGACCACAAAGTTAAGGGTTGATTGTTATATCACATCTATTCTTCTCTGTAGCAGTCGTGAAGATCACCCCAGCCTCTGCTGTGAGACGCAGGGGTGGAATTAGAAAACTCTGGCCCAGGTTCACATTTAATTTCTTTTAGTTATTTGGCCTTTCCGCTTCCAAGGCTTTCAATCTCCGAAGCCTTTGGGGGGTCCAGATTATCTCCTTCGTTTGGAGAAAATGAGCTGAGCTGGAAGCTACATTACTTCCCCTGCCTTATGCGCGCTAATTTTTCCCACACTGCCATTAGCTTGCTAAAGCCATTTGGAAATGCACAGTGGAGTGTTTGGTGTTCATCACCGAGTGCCTGGCATTCCTTCAGTCAATTATCAGCAGAGCTGTCGCCGTGTGATAATTCACGCCCTGGGCTGGGTCTCTGCACCAGGGAGAGGATGTACGAGGGACCGTTTCACGAATGTTGATAGAGAAATACGCCAACCTGCACTAGTCCCCCGTCCTCACTTCTACAGTATGTATTTACATTTAAAGGGGAAATAATGGTGCGGATTTTAGTTTTTTTTCTTTTGAGTGTAACGCTCTTGTCTTCACACTGGTCAGCCTGTGCAACCCCCCCCCCCATATGACATGTCACCTATCATAGTGCTCCAGCTTGCAATCCAATAGCGTTTGGCCATCCAAGTACAGAAAACATCCAAAACGCCCTCAAAGGTCCTTGTATCAATCAAACAGCATAAAAGAACATAAATTCAGATAAAAGTGAGTGGTCAAAGTTGGATTCACACAAAATATGGCACCTCCCACGTTGTTTTTCTGTGCTTTAGAGCAAGACCAATGAGAAGCCATTAAAAACCCACATTTTTACTGAGATAAAGGGAGAGAGTGAGAACAACAACACACAGATCAGGACTCTATTCATTTCCATGTGTGGGCGCATTGTGTGTGCAGGGATATTTCATTTTGGGATGCAAAGCCTGCAGACAATTTTTTTTTTTTAAAGATTAATTTACTGCCAGACCACCGTCAGACTAATGTAGCTTATGAACAAAATCCAGACAGCAGTTGTTTCCCGTCACAGCATAATTTGGGGAAAACAAATTAGCGGGAGAAGCTCATAATTTCCAGGAGGCCGGACAGGATTAATCACATCCTTTTGCTTTAATTCGAAAAGACAGAATATCTGTGGCACTGGCATCCAATCCTGATCTAAACCCCACATTATTCCATTTCAAACTATTATTCACATCATTTGTTTCTGACGGCTGCACTAAACCTGGTAACACCGAGTTGGCTTCTGTGTGCAGAGCTGCCGGGAAACAGTGGTTAAACGTGAACATTCCGACCTGAAATCCACCAAAGACCCACAGGTGAGCTTTTTAGAGTCGCGTGAGCTGAACATTAGAGTCATAATGTCACCTGAAATTACCCAGTTCCTCTTTTCACCTGTTAAATTAAACATTTTATAGCGCAAGACGATAATTAGATCTCAGAATTAGTAAAAACACCCTGTGGGCTCGTATGATTCACTGTTCCTCGGCCACAGGGGGATTCTCAGGGTCTACGTGTGGCCAGTTTATGTCTAGCAGTATTATTCATGCAGGCCTGATTTTATCCCTGTTTTATTGGGTTCACCACTGCGGTGGGTTTCCCAGATTATCATGCGGTGAAAATGGCACAGGACAAGCAAATGGGGGCTTTTAAATGTCACAGCTCAGTGTGGCCCATCGTTGGTTATTCAACTGTTTTGTCCATACTCTAAAACCTGCCCTCCATCACAGCTTCTAACCTAGGTTTTTACTCTCTCCTTGGCCTTACTGTCTCCGGCTAACATTTATTGCCCGTTATAGAGCCTATGAATAATTGATCCCGATTCTATTTAGGATCCTGACGAGGACAAATGGTGCGGGCCCACACTGGCCAATATTTCTCCCTTCACTGCCCTAATAGAACCACTCTTCACCAGCACCACAACGGTCATTTTTCCTGCCTTTTATATTCTTGTCTTCGCCTTCGCTTTCCCTTTCTTCACCGCGACGTTCCGTCTTTTGAGGCCCGGACGCTATTTTAAGAACTGGAATAATTCCAGATGGTGTGAAGTGTCTTACAGAGGCGAAGCTGCCTGACAGATGACGCTGTGTCGGCCAACAGCAGTTAGCGCTCCGAGGGTTTGTTTGGTTTTCGTGGTGGATTAAATGTTATGACTGTTGAGATCATTGGAAACAACAGATGACTGAACAGGAACGATCAACGCTCATCACACTGAGCCTGTGTGTATGTGTGTGTGTGTGTGTGCGCGCAGGGACACCTGTTTGTTGTAGTGCACGTTGCATTTGTGCCGTATGGCCTGGAGGTTTAGCTACAGTCCATCATCTGCATGAGTGTATCATAGCGGTGAGGTCACTGGATGGATTCACCTTCAGAAGGGAAGATCGTTAACTCTCTGCACTGCCTGGAGGGGTAACAGAGGGGAAAGATTGAGAAAAATGGACAAACAGGTACTCAGCTTGGCACCAATGAGCAATTCAGCTCAGGTTGTAATTGTCTTGTTCCCTCTGCTGTAAAATCACAGGATGGATAAGAACAGTAACGCACGAGCGTCTGAAAATCCTGTCTGTGCGTCCTGGCTTTATTACCCCTTTTCCACTGCATGGTTCAGCCCCCCGAGCCACCTTTTTACCTTCACCCCGGCCGTAGTTGCACGCATAAATGCATTTTTGTGCAATTTTACATGACAATTCCTTCGCAAATATGCTTACATTATTCTTAATATTTTCCCCGTTCAGTGGTCTCGTCTCTTTGCTGTTGCAAACAGCCACAATGACACAACTCCATACGGTGCGTGTCACACCGCAGAGGTAGCCGGAAACGCTGCTATGATAGCCAGCTTACATTAAAGGGAAGCATATATGACACCAAAGGTGTGTGCACCCTGCCAGTGCTGATATGATTCCGTGGTGTTCCTCTTTCCACGATCTGAGAAGAAAGTGGTAATCCAGCAGACCGTAAAGGATGTTGGGTTTTAGTGTAATGTATACCTGTCTGGTTATCGCTCACTGGCAGCTGGAGTCCCATAAACGCTGGGCCGTAAATAAAACGCGGGGATGAGTTGCCTCACGGAGATCGGCTCCACTCGTCTGCTCCCGCCTGGCTTCCTCCTTTCTTTCTCTGTCACCAATCTTCATCATCTGTACTTTCTCAGCTCTCTGCCCAAAACAAAAGTCAACCTCTCCATCCAGGACCTGATACTTTAAGATGTCATATAAGGAGTCTGGAAAAGTCGAAGTGAAGTGTGCAGATAGATGAAATGCCACAGTTGTGTCAAGGACGGGCTTTATCAAAGATTCATTTAAGCTATGAAGACTTATATAAGCCTGTGTGCTGCTTTCACCACTTTACTGACAGGTTCCTCCAAACTAAGGACTTATTTTATGCCCAAAGCAGCCAGACTGAAAGCTCAGGTTATAACTTTGGGTTTTTCATGATAACAGTCGCTAATGTCTCCTCCCAAGAGGCATCAAACTGCAAAAGTTTCCAAAGACGCACTTGTGGAGACCTTGTCAGGTTGTTTCAGGCTCTGGACACAGATTTTGCCAGACCTTGTCCAGGAGGACGCTTTTCATTCCAGTAAATAATGTCATAAATCAGGGAGAAAACCAGTAGTTTCACTGCTTTTGCTCTAACAAATACCCAACAGGTTGATCGTGGCGTAGCTGGTAGGAGTTAGCAGCTGTCTAAAAGAATGAAAAAAGATCTCTGAGTGTGTAGAGGAATGTTTAAAAGTCACTATCATCATTATTGCGTGATGGGTGTAAATTTAGCCACATTACTCTTAGAACATTTTATTACAAGTGCTTAATGTCAGAGACTTGTCATGTTGTCCTAACTTGCTGCTCGCTCCATTTATGCAGATTTAGTGGTGTTAATTCCTCTGTTGCTGTCTCAGAGGTGGGAAAAAGCTTCGCCGAGGCCCATCGTGTCCCTGTGACATTAGCGCAGACGTCTGCAAAGTCTTTATTTACCCATTTATTCAGAGTTTCTCTTTCAGATTACTTTGGTCCCACTTTGATATGTTCTATGAAATCAGCATTTTTGTAAAATAAAGCCGCAGCGAGGTGTCGATAATTTCATAGTTCAGCAGCCCAACGCAGTGATGCCGACTTTGCTATGATTGTTAAAGTTGTAGTGGAAAAGGTTTGTTTGTTTGTTTGTTGTGGTGCTTCTCATAGTAATGGTTCATAGATGGGATGGTTTCCTGCCTCCACTGTGGGCTGAAGGCCATTCTAAAATCCATGAAAAACTACTTTAGTGAGATTCATCACTGTGAAAAAGGAGTTTTGTAAACTCTGTAGAAGCTTCACATTTATATTTGGCTATTTTCTCACAGAAGTAATCATTTAGAACGAGAACCACGCTGTTTTCCTCCTCTGTCCTTTCTCTTCATAACCTGATGTCGCGTCTCGTTTAACCTTCTGCCGTTTGAGACCGTTTGTGGCACAAAGTGCAGAAGCATCGTTTTAGAATTCACTGACATAAATGCAGCCATGCTCACTGCTGTCCAAACGTTTTGTAGATTTCAATTCAATGTAAGCCTAAACCTCAAAGACAGATGCCTGTTGAGAGCGGTGTGTGTGTGTGTGTGTGTGTGTGTGTGTGTGTGTGTGTGTGTGTGTGTGTGTGTGTGTGTGTGTGTGTGTGTGTGTGTGTGTGTGTGTGTGTGTGTAGCAGCTTCATTAGCATTCTGATATCTTTTATCTAATGTGATCTCATCTGGTGATCATGCTTTTGTCTATTAGGGTGTTTCTCTGTTGTGTTTACGTAAAAGAAGTGAAAATTCCCAAGTCAGAGGAGATAATTGGCCCGACTTGCTCATATATAAATACTTATATTTATAGTTTGTGCATGAGTCGAGTTACACATGATAAAAAAAAAAAAGCAATTTCCTCATTATGATAATAGGAAACATCAGTGATGTGCTGTATGATGCCCCTCTGAATGTATTTACTGTTGAAAATTACCATCATTTCTAGAAATCAAAGCATGTTTGCACATGATGGGACAGTTTTAAATGGCGAGGAGCTGCCCAGTGGGACCAAAACCCACCATGTAAGAATGAAAATAGCTTAACATTGCTTTTATGACAAAGCTCTTGTGTGGACATTTTGTGTCTGCTTCAGGAGCGTATACCATAATTTCAGTCTCGGTTAGCTTGTGCTGAGACCATTTTGGATGATTGTAACAAGAAGATTTAATTTTACCACCCTCAGGATAGAGAAAATGATCAAGGTTCTTGGTTTTGGACCATCGCTGTGGTGATGGCAGCCAATCTAGACGAGCTTATCTTTAACTGGCAGGCCAACGCGCTTCCCCGGTGAAATGACATTTGCGGCGAGCTTCCAGGTTTTCATTGCAGCACTCTGCGTCTCCCCTGTGACGGCCTGTGTTTCACAGCGGATTCTTGCGGTTTGTGCACATTTGGCTTTATTGCATTGTTCATGATGGCACAGAAGAACCAAAGCGGTAAGCAGGCTGCCTTTTTCAAAAACACACACACTTGGCATGAAGAGGAATCCTAGCAGAGCTGTGTTTTTATTAGAAGCTCTGCACCGGCTTGATCTTTCTCTGCGGGGCCCTCTGAGGTTTTTGTTTTGCCATCTGCATGTAGAAATGCGCGCTTCCGCCTCCCGCAGCTCGGCTCGGCACTCCCTCGCCGCTGCAGCCACGCTGGATTCAAGCCTGTCAGAATATTTTGGGACTGAGTCAGCTGTCACTCCTTTGGCAGGTGTCGGGAAGGTGCCAGAGCGTGCACGGAGCGACGTGATAAAAGGCAGATTTCAGACCTAAACACAGAGAGAATGGAGCAGACCAAGTGAGTGGACAAAGAGGAGGAGTCGAATGAATAATTGACACGTTTCCTCTCTATAATCTACTTTTCTTGGCCTGTGTGGAAGTGGGCTGATCAATGCTGAAGCAAAAGCTTGAGCTTGGCAAGACATGAATTTCAAATTTTAATTTCCTTTTTTAATGTCAGAGTTGCAGAGGCGGGTGTAATGATGATTAAAGTGGCGAGGACGAGCAACAGCCGGAGGAGCTGTTGTCTTTTCAGCATTTTTGGTGGCGTCTGGCTACTGTGAATGACGGGAAAGAGGGAGAAAATAATGGGTAAAGCGCTCAAGGTTAAGTGCTGCTCGTTCACGTCTCAATTTATTCATTTATTGTTGAGGCGGAAATTTGGGCTATAAAGTTAATGGACCGTTCCAATTTATTGGAACCTGGACCATATTTGTGTGTTTTATCCTCATTATTTTCAGGGCCGAAAGTGCCAAATTACCACTTCATTTATTGATGTGCCAGCTTTTTAAAATCACATCACATTTCACAATTTTTAATGATTCATTTTTGACTGACTAAAAACGGTAAAAGCTTTAACTCAAAAATGATAGTTCTGGTTAAGGTTAGATAAAAAGCACAGCTCAAGTGTCACAGATCATTACAGCTCATTATCAGTTGACGCCAGCTGCTAAAATGCTCCAAATAATTTAGAAATGTGAGAATTTGAAAAGTCTTTGTTAATTAAAAGAGACTTTCCTTTATAAATCAAAAGACCTGGGGCCATTTTGAATTTGTGGACCAACAGACATGCATCACTGTAGCCTAAAAAGGCAGATTAATGCACATTTTTCATCATCATGACATCAATAATATAATTAAACTTATGCATCTGGAAGGCTTTTTTTTTTTTTTTTTTAATATTTTGAACTAATTCAAAGGATATCCAACTACTTTTTGTTCAGTGGGGATTCCATCTATCCAGTTTGGGGCTTTTTATTTGAAAAATCAACTTTTTATCAGTAACGAGCTGAAGTTCTGGGTCTTATTCCCCTCCTCCGCTGCTGTATCAACTCTCGGTTCCTCCTTTTCCCTCGTCTCGTCTTCCCTCTCCCAGGTTCCATGTTTTTAAGTCTAACTCACCACTCATCTCACCGTCATGCTACATATTCATTGTTTCCGCGGAGCGCCGTTCTGCACCGTGGCGTACAGTGTTCACTTCCTCCTTCTTCAATGGAGCATTTTATCACCCGGTGTGGAGCTTATCTACACTCTCAGGGAGTTGTGGGATGCACGTGGAGCAGATGGTGATGTAGGAATGGTGGATTGCACATTTTCTTTTCCCAGATTAAGTGAATCTGTGTGCTTAATTAGCATTTGCGGCATCGTTTGCAATTACAGTTTCCCTGTGTTCAACGGACATGAATTGTAATTTGCTATCCTGGTGAGTGATGACTTCCTGCCTCATTAATTGGGGTGTTATTCTAATTTTTTCTGCAATTACTTTTCTTAAATTCTTTTATGAGCCTCAGTCATACGTACATGGAAGCTAAACGTCACTGTTTTTTTTTTTTTAACCTCATGGTTGGATTAATTGTTAAATGTGCCATCATGTACACACATGACAGCTTTGGTTATAGGCCTTTGACCCCTGGCAGATGAGTGAAGGTCATTCCCTTTTAATATGAATTTATTTTCCATGCTCATGTCTTTGAAATCTAATCTGGGATTATATGCCATGGGGTGGGTTGGGGGGGGTGAGTAATTCACATAAATTAATCGGTTCATTTTCCTGAAAAGCTCTTCTTCCGCATTCCCCCCAAAATGCTTTAATCTGTTGCCCGTCACATTTCTTCCGGTCCTTCAGTGTGCTGTGCGAGTTAAATGTCCAACAACGAACGAAGACCAATGTCAGGGTTACACCTCAGCCTGCACAGAAAAGCTCCTACACACCATAAACCCAGCAAACATCCTGCCATGTGTGTGTGTGTGTGTGTGTGTGTGTGTGTGTGTGTGTGTGTGTGTGTGTGTGTGTGTGTGTGTGTGTGTGTGTGTGTGTGTGTGTGTGTGTGTCTGTGTGTGTGTGAGGCCATATTGGCTGGTCCTCAGGTCACGGGTTGAGTTTAGAATTGGATTTAGGTTAAGGGTCAGGGTTACAGGGTTAGTTAAAACAGTTAGGGTCAAGTAATTTATTATTTCTAGGAAAGTCCTCACAAAGATAGATGTACAAGGGTGTGTGTGTGTGTGTGTGTGTGTGTGTGTGTGTGTGTGTAAATAAAACGATGTATAGAACTTTCAGACCATGTTTTCCACTTAACTCGGCAGTGCGCGCACCCACACACCCACCGTGTGATTTCTTCATCTGTGCAGCAGGCTGATGTGCTGACTCTGCGGCCTCAATGTCACTTGGGGAATTTGTCTCTTTTAGCTTTGCGCTTGTTGTAAATCATGCAGTTCTCAATCAGAGAGAACACAATGATCTGTACCGAGGTCCTTTCCCTACCAAAACGCGTCCACGGTTCCCTCCGTCTCGTCTGATCGTTTTTCTGTTTTCGTCATTTATTCCAAACTCCTGATGAGGTCAGAGCCGTTTGTTTGGGTTGAGGTACGAGGACTTTTTAACTGGCTTTCCAAAGTTCACGATGTGTTTCTGGGCAATCGTATCAGAATCTACCGCAGCTAAAGAGTTTGTCTGTCACAGCGTTGTTTTAGTTTTAGTTTTAGTTTTAGATATGGTGCCTGTTTCATGGCTTGAGTGTTTACAATGCTGCTGTTTCTGCACATTTTAATCGCCATAAACAGATAATAATCTACTGAAACATCCACCACATAACATCACAGTGAGTCATTCTGTCTGTCATGCAAAGGTTTTGCTGAATAATTAAGAATCGAAACGCAACAATAAAACCAACTTTGGACAGGAGAGATATATGTGTTCCCACAATCAAACTGTTAAATACCAGCCTTTGATTAAGTTTTCCTCCAAAATACTTTGTGTCTTTCAGCTACAGGCTCAACTTTCTGAGTTATGGAGGTAAAAAAGACAAACCAAACATTCAGACTCAGGCAGGCTAAAAGCTAAGCTCCTTTATCTTTGTTGGCAGCGGTAATTACCAAGATTATAAATGAAAGAAGGTGGAAACTGGGCTCCATTCCTGCTCCAATTTATTAAAAGGAAACCAGGCTGCATTTGAAGTCGTGTCTAAATTGTGGTGCCGAACCACAAACAGTGGTCATTCTGAAGATCTCAGGTTTTGTTGTGTCAATGGTTTTATTACTTCAGCTCATTTGCGTAGCCGATTAGCCTGTCCCTTCCCAGCCTATTAGCATTCAAACGGAGGCTAGGAGAGGCTGTAAATGCTGGTTTAAGCTTAAATTCTGAGCTCGCTCTCATTGCGTGGGACTAATAGAATGAAGTCCCTGCAGCCTGGGACAGATTAACTTGTTTTTGTGTTTTTGAGCTTTAGATGAAATTTATGGAGCAGGTTAATTGCTTTGGCCCGGCTGCAAATGACAGCCAAATAATCTATATAAGTATATAATCTCCTCAAATCCGCAGCTCCTGCGCGACGCTCACCCTGGAGAGTGACGGACAAACAGAAAGACGCTTTGCTCTTGACAGTTGCTTCAACTTGCTACGTGTTTACCTCGCTTAAATGAAGCTGATGCTAATTTGTCTGCATTCATAGCTGTCTGAACACACACACACACACACACACACACACACACACACACACACACACACACACACACACACACACACACACACACACACCTTGGGCCTGTGTAGCACGGGAGTGGGGCTCATTGAGGCTCCCGCCGCTGCCGAAATGGAAATTTTAATGAAGTAGGCAGAGGGCTGGTCCCCGTGACCCCTCCACCTGGAGTGGGCCAATGACAGGTTGCAAAATATTCAAGTGACTCCATTAAAAATGAAATGATGAGACCTTATATTAATGCGCTAACACACATCAGTGGCGTGCTGAATGAGACTGGAAGAATTCATTCGTTCCACCAGTCGTCTGCCTCACACTTCCTGTTTGATGGAAGATTTTGGTTCACCTATTGAAACTATTGAAACCTCCAGCTGGTTTTTCACGTCTTCTGAAGCGACGTCTAACCTCTCCTCGACCATCTGCTTTTCTACCCCAGCAACAGTTTACAGCCACATTTTTACCTGCAGAACTAATAAACATTTTGAGCCTTGAAACTACTCGAGCCTCTTTTTTTCTGATGCAGAGAAATGCCATGCTATTTTTTTTACTTTTTAACCAGAGAAATCGATTTCTTCTGGGTTGTGAGCTGCATGAAATGATGAGCCAAGTGGCCTGATGGACCTGAAAGTTTCCACAGCTTTTATTTAGAAGCGCTCATGTCAACAGAATTGCCAAAGTGCCATCTCCAGTCGTGTTGATTTCAGCCATTCACGGAGTTATCTCACGGAAAGTTCAGGGAAAGTGGAGCTTGTGCGTTGAGAAGATGAAGGTGCGAAGCCTGGTAATTGTTGCTATGGAGCGATTGCGACTGGGAACCACATCTGGAGGCAATCGTTGTGTGTTGAAGATGCAATAATAGACCCAGCCAGAAAGGCGAGGTGGAACTCCTTAAATGCTGCTTATAGTAAAATAAATGATGGTTTAATGAGGATCGAGATATAGGCGGATCTCTGCAGCAGATCACCGAGATATGAAGGCTTTTTTTTTTAGCATTCTAAGACTGGAAGCATGTTTTCTATCCCAGCTTGCATCATGGTCATTTTATTTTTATCAGCTGTGTGCTAATGTTGAGGCTCAACAGATGTGGTTGCAAATGGCTGCTTGTCTTCATTTTCTTCCTTTTCTGCATTTCCTATGACTGCCACCTTATCTTTTTTTTCTTTTTGAGGTGGAGGGCTGGCTCTGGTGTTTAAAAAAAAGCAGAAGCGGGGTTAAGAGGAAGAAGTGTAATGTGAACATTTCATGTGATGCCGGTTGCAGATTGGGTGTTTTCACACCGATAGAAGGCAGATCACCCCCCCCCCCCCCTTTTATACCTGAAATTTGTTGAAGCTCACTGGTTCTGATAGTCAAAATCATCTATCCTTTTGTGGCTGGAAGTTGCTGTTTAGGCTCCAATGTTTTTGTTGACATGTTTTCACTGCTGTGGAGCTAAATTCCTATTTTAAGAAGCTGCAATATTAAAGCTAAAAGAGAAAAAGATCTAAGGGGGACCCTGGAAGTAGATGTAAGATTGCCCAGTCATGGCTCATAGCCTTCCAAAACATTGTGCGATGGCGTATCCGTAGTAATTTTCATGTTCTCCTCTTGGCCAGTGATTAGTGGGGATTCACTCTGCTTAATTACTACAACTTCTAGTTTGCATGAGAAACAAGTCTGCGTAGAATAGATGTGTCAGTGCCATATTTCACAGGAGAAAGAGGAAATGCTTGACTTTGTGTGTTTTCACACTCCTTGGCATGATGCTATGCGCTGTTGCAGAACCGATGATGACTTCCTGCACAGAGCAAACACAGGCAAAAGCAGGCGTTTACTATTGAAATAATCATAAATCGGAAAACCTTTCAGTGCTAAATGCAAATTGTTTTTGTTTTAAGGGATAAAGCGACTTCATTAAGACCTCAGAGGAGGTCATGATTGAACAACCCAGTGTTTCCTTTGTGGTGAAACTGTTTCCTGGTTTGTCGTTTCCAACCGCATCACCACTCAGAAACATTTTTGTTCAACATTATCTCACGGGGTTTGTGGTGAGGCAGCGCCACACAGTCCCTGTTGCATTCGCTGCTCGGCCTGCATTGGTGTCCTCTCGGGTGGAAACAATGTGCAACTTAACTATCAGAGAAAACGGGACGGAGGTGACAAGCGCTGCGTACGCCCTGGTTTTTGGCTCCGTGACGGTGCTGGGTCTTCCTCTAAATGCTCTTTCGCTGTGGATCTTATTGCGGCGCCACAGCATCAACTCCCCCAGCGCCGTCTACATGGTCAACCTGGCCGTTTCAGACCTGCTGCTTGTCGTCTCGCTGCCCATGAGGGTCTACTTTTATGCCACGGGCGAGTGGCCGCTGGATAACATGGCGTGCATCTGGATCACGATGCTCTTTCACAACAACATCCGATCCAGCTCCATCTTCATCACCTTTATCTGCGTGGACCGCCTGCTCGCCGTGGTCTATCCTCTGCGATCGCGCCACCTTCGGAGCTCTTCCAGGGCCTGGAAAGCTGCGGGACTTGTTTGGCTGTGCGTGATCATTGTCAACGTCCCGGAGAGCATCTTCTTCTGGCAGTTTTTGGATTGCTACGGAAAACGTGCTTGTTTTGAATTTGACCCTTCTCCGACGTCACCCACAGATTACCTGCAGCCCGTGTTGGTGCTGGCCATGTTGGCGGTCAACATTGTGTGCACCTCTATGGTCTCTTGGACACTTTGCAGACATCTCAGTCCCTCTGTGATGGTCAACAACAAGGTGAACGTCATGCTGATCTTCGTCATGAACTTGGTGATGTTCGCCTTGTTCTTTCTGCCCGCCTCACTCGTGACTGTCTTTGAAAGCTGGAGACCTTTTTCCACGCCGCTCTTGTGTCTTGCAAGTGTCAACTGCTGCCTGGATCCGGTGCTGTATTACTTTTCTTTTGATGGTTTTTGGAGGAAAAAGGAGGAAACATCTCTGTCTTCAAAGTGGATAGCTGGTAAAAACAGAGAGAGATGCTAGTTTATGCTGTTACATAAAGAATTGATATAATTTCTTAAATAAAAGTCTCAATGTTCCTTCCTCACTGTTTGTCTTTCATGAGAGAGTCAAATCTATGCAATTTTTGGAATTAGAAAGCGGAAGCAGAGAATAAATATAGGTTCTATCAGGGTTATGGTGTTTTTCACTCTGCAGGTTTTTTCTCATCATGACGTGTAGAAACATCTGAACAGGAAATGTGGTTTTTAGTCGCATGGGTGTACACAGTAGATTTGAGATTGTGCATCTGAGGAGGTAAACATCACAGGTGTGATAATATGCTTATCAGTCATTTTTAAAAAACGACTAGGTAAGCTGGAGCTAATCCGTTAGCCCCCTCCCCCATCCCTGCTGGGGAAGGTGGCATGATTTTAAGGCTCAAAGTAAACATAAAGTTTCAGGATTAGGCATAATCCCCCTCCATCCTTGTTAGATCCCCTCTTGCTGCCTCCGCCGTCGTTTGGCTCTCTCTGGTGCGTCTTTGGTCATAAATCCTGTGATGCGGCGGAGGCTTTTGTGCTTTCTGTCATTGTCTCAGTTGTGGAGCCAGCAGCTCTCAGGTCCTTGAAGCCTCGCCAGACGGAGGGGCAGCTGCAGCGAATTGATCCACGAAGGATCTAGATTTGAAACAATTCGATGTAATGTCTGGATTGAGACAGCTGGGATTTACTGTTGACTTTTGCTGCTGACCACCAGGGCCAAGGAACGCCTAATTACAATTTGGTGATGTTCTGCATTCCTGGGGCTTTGATCATAAAGCAATTTACTACATTACATAATCTTGTTTTACTGCTGCCTACAAATATACTACAGGTTTAAGTAGGAATGTGTGGGGAAATGATCTGCTTGGCGGACGTCTGCTCTCTCCGAGTGCTTTTCTACTTTTTAAAATGTGTGACACGTAACACATTTCAATCTTTTTAATGATATCTAGGTTATGAGCACCATGAGCGTTGGCCTCTGCTGATGCGAACGTTGTATTACTCTTTTATATAATGCAAAGCCGCGCAGAGACAGCTTCCTCCTTTGTGCTGCTGCATATATGTTCTCTGTGACCTTTCTCTGTGACCTCTTCTGGAGGAAATGAATGTTGAGAGGCTGGCCAGAAAAACACCTCATTCTTTATTCAGGCCTGTGTTGATTTCAGTTCAGTCTCCCCCTATGTGCAGGCGCCCTAATGCGAAATACCATTTAACATTGACATTAAATAGCCTGTATGGCATATTTATGGACTGGAAATGGAAATTTACAGAAGCTTTCTCTCTAAGATACCTTTTTATTTATGTAGTTTTCCTTGCTGTGTCAAGGTCAGGAAAAGAAAATAGCAGAAAGGGAACCTAGTTCAAGCAGGTACATTCAGCTCTGCAAGCATTACTGCCAAACCGCAAACAACCCTGTTGTGTTGCAGCCACGTTTGCCTTGAACCAGAGGAAGATTACCATTCAAGGCAGCAGCACCAGCTTTGGTGCTGCAAACAGTCGAGGAACACAAAGAGCAAAGAGGATGAACAAAATGGGACCGACAGGAGTGGACTCTGAAGCTTCTGAAGGGACAGCGGAGACCTCACAAAGCAGAGGAACAAGAGTCCTGCAGCAGGTGAAGGCCTCACCATAGAGATTAGCATGACCAAAAAAAAAAAAAAAAAAAAGCAGTGTAGCAGTGCAGCTTCACATTTCTCATTTATACTGCATGAGTTTGTCCTAACGTCTGAAGAAAGGGATGAATGCTGTCGACAGCTGTCTGCAGCAGAACATGCAGTGGTGATGCGTGCTCGGCGGTGAGAATATGCCCTTTCATTTACCACCACAGCATGCTGAAACAAAAGCAAAGGCTTCTATAGTGAAAATGAGCTTCAGTGTACGATGAGGATAATTCTATCCATTTGATCAAATCCACCGAATCCCTTCACTGTGTGACCTTATTTGTCTTTACTGGAAACAAGGTTGGCTTTCATGAGGCAAACGCTAACTCGTCTTCTTCTTCTCAGTAACGAGGAGGATAAATGTACGAGGCTTTAGGCAGACGGGAACTTCTGGCCCAGTTTGTGCCAGAGAGCTGAGGCAGAATGGGGCCAGAAGGCATTCTCTCGGCTTCACGCCACCACATGATGTAAGCATCTTCAAAGCAGCGCCGCCACCGCTCGCTCAGAAGGAGCTGATGGGGAAACACTGAAGGGCTGCTTGTCTGTCTACTTCCTCTTTTCTCACACCATCTCACCCCGTTCTGAACACACACGGCTGTCATCAGGAGGATGTGGAGGGGCTGTGTTCTCTCACATGTGCTAAAGAGAGCATGAGGGTGGAGGCGGGTGGATGGAGAGATCTGAATTTGCTGTCAGAGCGGAGTTATTGTGCCATCAGAAGGTCGAGGCGCAGGAGGGGACAAACAGAAACACGGAATATGATTACCCAAGACAAGACGACCTTGGTTGACAGAGGAGGATTCCACACGTCCGAAAGAAAGCTGGATGGAGGAGGACAGGAGCATCAGCAGGGGGCCGTCTGGCTCGGCCGTCCTTTGCAACAGCACCAGTTTAAATGTATTCCCTGTAGTTGGAGATTTGATCTAGTATCCAAATACATTTGGCTGGCGTCCGGACATTCAGGCAGGCCTTTGTGTGAGACAAATGTAAGCGGGTGTGATTGCATGTTTAGTAACAGCGGAATAGCCCATCGGTTTCAGCACCGGGGATGACGGCCTGCCC
>BJFM01001750.1:2454-9954 GCA_016586285.1 Arothron firmamentum
GAAAGCTGGACGTCCTCACGCTTCCAGACAGAAGACACTGAGGCCTCCTGACTCAGCAGATTATTCTGGGACAGAAACACAGCAGGACGGACGATGCTGAGAGCTGAGCATCAGACCAGACCACAGCCTTCAGACACACCAGCTCCTGGTCCACCACCCCCACCACCAGCATGACGGCTGGTAACCACCAGCCTCCATGACGTCACCTCTGGCTTCCACCAGCGGACCAACATCTGTCTGCAGCAGCGTCTAAAGCTCAGATTAGTCAGCAGCTCAGATGGACGTCTGATAGAGGCAGAAATCCCAGATCAGGACAGACGCTCTGTCCAGCGTCCAGCAGCTGGACAGAGCGTCTGGTTGTCCTGTCCTCTCAGCACCAGCCTCCGCCTTCACCATCACACAGTTTGGAAAAGCCGAGAAGGTTCCCGACTGCCGCAGGGCGTCAGGACCACACCCACGCCGCCTCCACCCTACGGCTGTCGGCTGCTGAAGCTCCTGAAGCTCCTGAAGCTCCTGGAGCTCACTCTAATGTGGTTTGAGTTGCTATGGCGACCAGTCTCATCTTTACTCTGACTGATCCGATGTTTCAGCTGTGATTTTCTACATTTTCGTTATCTGTGAGGAGAGCTGCAGCGCGTCTGGATCAGAGCCTCTTAGGTCCAGAGCAGAGTCATGATGAGAGCAGCTCTGGGAACCAGCGAGGTTCTGCTCAGGAGAACCAGTGAGGTTCTGCTCAGGAGAACCAGCGAGGTTCCGCTAGCAGGACAGACTCCGAGTGAGCAGCGTGTGGGCGTAAAGTGGCGGAGAGGCTTTGAATCTGTCACGGACAGAGGGATGAAAAGAGGGATGAGAGAGGGATGGAGAGAGGGGGACAGTTCCGGCAGAACCAGGACCAGCGTCACCCGGGTGGGTCCGTGCCACCCAGCACATGCATTCAATGCATTCTGCACTCATGTACATGAAAATGTGCACGCACGGCTTCTCTTTCATAGACACACACACACACACACACACACACACACACACACACACGGTTGAATGCGTGCTGCAGTATGACAGCGGGAGCGTGACTGGCGCCAGACTGGAAACCAGTTGACAGCCAGTCCTCCCAGCAGCGCCGCTGCTCACCGTGAGTGTCTTTGTAGGCCGGCACGGTGACATCCTGCAGGGCCTCCGTCCAGCCCTCCTCCTCTGCGCGCCTGGGAGAGATGGAGCCCGGGGGGCCGCCGCCAGCACCGCCCGGAGCCCAGCCCGGCCCCGCGTCCTTGTCGCCCCGCTTCTGGTGCTGATGCTTCGGCTGCGGCGGCGGCTCCTCCTCGCCGGCCTCCGCGATGTAGTTGTCGGAGTCGGAGTCCCCGGAGGTGCTGTAGAAGGGGTTGTCGCTGCTGTCGTCCCCGGACTCGCCGAACACGTCGTCGGATATCTGCAGGCTCTCGTAGCGGGAGCGGGCCGCCTCCAGCAGGGACGGCGCCTTCCGCCCGCACTCCGCCATCTCTCGGTGCGCTGATGCTGTCGGCCCCGGTCCTCTCCAAACACTCCCTTCAGCGGACAGGTGGTGATCCAGGGTCCCGGCGCCCTCCCCGGACTGGGACGAAGCGTGTGGATGCAGCGGGACGTGTCCGCCTCAAGGGTACAGAGCGACGGGCCGACGGTGGCGGCAGCATCCGGGTTGGATGAGAGAGGCAGAGACGGCGGAGGGGAGTGGAGCCGCCGCATCACCTGACCGCAGCGGGCGGCTCCTGCAGCCAATAAGACGCTGCTTCTCATGCGGGAGCGGCGGCAGGAGCTGGAGGGTCGCACTCAGGTGGAGCCAACAAGGCTGGAACACAGGCGAAGCCATGTTCAGCCTGCTCAAAATGCATCCGTGCACGCTGCTGTTCAGTGGGCACGTCTGCAGATTCAAACCTGCAACATGAGCTGAGGGCCGTTTAGAAAAAACACTCTGTCTAATGTAACGGAGAATAATTCACAAAGATAAGAGAATATACACGTGTTTTTAAACCCCAAACTAGCTAAAACTGTGCTCATCGTGCACAATTTTAAAACCTAATGCGTGTGACGTAGGAAAAACCTCCTGATTCGGTCAGTGTCGAACCCAAGTTCAGATATTTACGTTCTGTGTTAGATGGTGTGAGTGTGAGATTAAACCTGACTCACCTCTTGGCGGGGTCAGTACACAACCTTAGTTTATTTATTGTAAATAAATTTATTTATTTTAAATAAATTAAGGTTGTGGGGTTTATTGTATATGAGAAGATGAGATCGATGTTTCATCCATCCATCGGTACCTGCGCTGTACCGCTTACCGCCTGCAGGGGCGCTGTGGTTCATAAGAAGCCTGTCCGGGAGGCTCTTCTTCGTTGGTGCTCTTGCCATGTTTGCGGAAGCTTGTTCCGGGTTAATTACAGACTTTTAACTTTTCGCTTCTTGTGTCGAACCTGTGTTTTATCATCCAGCAATGAATCTACCGAAGGGACCAGAGTCGTTGTGCTTCGACAAGGATGTTTTTATTAGGGTAAGAATCTGTTAATATTACCTCTGACCAACAGTAGTGAAGCAGCTAGCGTTAGCTAGCCTAACTGAACCTGTTCACGGGGCTTTTCATTTCCTCTCTTTATCACTGTTGTATTCATCTTGTATCCTGAATGTCTGGCCGCCGTTGGTCTCGGTTTTAGGAGGACTTCGACGTTGATCAGTTTGTGGCAGAGTGTCGGAAGCAGGTCCAGCTGGAGGAGATGAGGGAGGACCTGGAGCTTTACTACAAGCTGCTGAAAACGGCCATGGTGGAGCTCATCAACAAGGACTATGCAGACTTTGTGAATCTCTCCACTAATCTGGTCAGTCGATGCAAACGCGGCGAATGCAAACATCACCCTACATGTCTGGGAAGAAATATTTCTGTTACACGCATAAAAAGTCATTTTACCAGGACTGACACCTTTAGGAACAGGACCTTTTCTCTGTTGTAACTTGGCTAAAGGGAGTACTTTCTGAAGCACACCTAAACTCAGGTGTTCAGTGACAGGACGGTTAAATACATGTAGTTTACGTGCACATTTTCATCCTGCGCAGCAAACCTGGTGGCTTCTTTTCTGTTTCAGGTGGGAATGGACAAAGCCCTAAATCAGCTGTCTGTGCCATTAGGACAGTTACGAGAGGAGGTTCTGGTGTGTGTGTGACGACTAAAGTAATGTCCATGCAAGCTTGGATGAGTTCTCATCGCTGATGTGTGTGTGACAGAGTCTCCGGTCGTGTGTGAGTGGAGTGATCCAGGCTATAGATGATCAGCTGTTCAAGCACGAAGATCTGCAGAACAAAAAGGTTTGTCTCTTGGTTCTGTCATCAGGAGTCAGTGTTACGCAGGATCCGACTCACCCGTCTGAGGACTTTAAAGTCCCAACACTGTCCATTAGACCTTTGGACTGAGGAAACTAAGAGTTAGACTATTTAGAATGAATAGATTGATGAGGTTTTTAGCCTTCAAGCGTTCTGGGAAACGCTCCCACCTGATGAGCTGATTTATTTCTGCATATTACCTGTTAGGTGTGTGTGATGAGGCTGATTCAGGTGGTCCGCTCAGTGGAGAAGATAGAGAAGATCCTTCACTCTCAGAGCTCCAAAGACTCGGGCTCTCTGGAAAACAGGTATGGATGAATCTTTCCATTTTCTCTGCCCTTACCAGTAGAGCTGGGTTGGCTCGGGAGCAACCACGGCATCACTTTGATACTTTCCACAGGCTTGAACCCTTAAAAATGACCTGCTGTGTCTGTGTGTGCAGCTCATTGGTAGCAGGTCAGATCCTGGAGAGAATTGCAACAGAGTTTAATCAGCTGCAGTTCCACGCTGTCCAGAGCAAAGGCATGCCGCTGCTGGACAAAGTCAGGCCTGTGAGTGCCAACTGCTCAGTCCGTCCGCTCGTCCGTCAGCCGTCGGCCACTAAGTGTGTCTGACCGGTGTGACGGCTCTTCCCTTTGAGGATGAAATGTTCAAAGCGCTCAGATCTTTAGCGCAGGTCTTTGCTGCTGGCACGTGAAGGTTTCAGAAGGTTGTGTCTGCCAGCGTATTGCAGGGATCACCGCCATGCTGCAGCAGTCTTTGGAGGGCCTGCTGATGGAGGGTTTGCAGACGTGTAACGTGGAGATGGTGCGCCACTGCCTGAGGACGTACGCCACCATAGACAAGACGCGAGACGCCGAGGCTCTGGTGGGACAGGTGCTGGTCAAACCATACATGGATCAGGTAAACAGCACGCTTCAGGAGGGTGGAGGTTGAGCCACCAGCTCAGATGTTGGTCGACTGGTCCGCTCTTCTCAGGTGGTCGTGGAGGACGTAGTCCAGTCCAGTCCGAACGGTCTGGAGCTGATGTACTTGAGACTGCTGGAGTTTGTTCCTCATCACTGCCGACTGCTTCGAGAGGTGACCGGAGGAGCAGTTTCCAGGTGCTGCTGCACGTCAGCTCAGCCATCTGCCTTTGTGAAAAACACTCGTGTGTGTGACTGGTGTGTGCTTGTGCTGGGTCAGTGACAGAGCCGACACGGTGCCAGGTTATGATTTCCTGGTAAACTCCGTCTGGCCCGAGATGATCCGGGCGATAGAGGAGAGGCTGTCCTACCTGTTCAGCCCCGGGAACCCTGATGTCTTCTATGCCGTACGTGGATGCCTCCGCCCAGGCTCTGACTCTCCGCTGCAGCTCAGCCGCAGCTTCACCTGTCGCTCTGTTGCAGAGGTACAGCGTCAGCATGGAGTTCGTACGCAAGTTTGAGCGCCAGTGCAGCTCGCAGGCCAGCGTGAAGAGGCTGAGAGGCCACCCGTCCTACACCAGCTTCCACAGCAAATGGAACCTGCCCGTCTACTTTCAGCTACGGTGATTCAGCTCAGCAGCACTCACGTCACCACAGCCCCAGCAGTGGTCAGACTGGTCAGACTGGTCAGCCGCGCAGCATCAGCCCGCAGCTGCTGCTGCCACCAGCGTTGCACTCTGTAGTTTGATGAGTTCACCAGCTGTTAGGCTGAGTTACCTGAGGACGACCTTGACTCGATGGACGTGGATCCAACTAGAAACCAAGTGGAGTAATTGTCTAATATTTACTGAACACACACACACACACAGAGCAAAGGGTTTGCGTCATCATTTTAGATCAGCTTGTTCAGAAGTTCTAGTTCTAGTTTTTTCATGTAATCAGCATGTGTGTCACACCTGATGAAGAGCTCGCTCTCTCTGTCTCTCTCTCTCTCTCTCTCTGTCTTCTCTGTCTCTCTCTCTCTCTCTGTCTCTCTCTCTCTCTCTGTCTTCTCTGTCTCTCTCTCTCTCTCTCTCTCTCTCTCTCTCTGTCTTCTCTGTCTCTCTCTCTTCCTCTCTCTCTCATCCCTTTTGGATTTCCAGCTATAAAGAGGTAGCAGGCAGCCTGGAGAAGGCCATCAGTGATGGGCTTCAAGCAGCAGCTGGTGGGATCACAGTTTCCATCTTGAGCAGTGCTTCTTTCTGGTCTTCAGCTGCGTTAACGTGTGTGTTGCCGTGCAGCTGGAAGCACGTTCCACCTGCAGGTGTCTGAGGTCCTCTGGTCCTGTCTGATGAGGTGCTGGTCTGACGGAGTCTACCTGTCTCCTCTGGCCCATCGCCTCTGGAAGCTGACGCTGCAGCTCTACGCCCGCTATGCCCGGTTTATGGAGGAGGTGAAGTCAAACATGCAGGTTTTCACTCTAGGAAGCTGGGATGAAAACACACCTCCCTGCTCTTAATTCTTTGGCAGGTTTTGACAAATCCTTCAACCCTGGAGGTGACCAAGGAGCCCAGCAGGCCCCTCCCCAGCTCAGCTTCCTCCACCTCCAGCCGGACATCCGTGGATGAAGGTGGCAGTGAGGGTGGGGGCCCCGTCGGCCTGTCCACCAAGCAGCTGGTTTACATCGCAGCAGATATCCAGAAGCTCCAGGAGAAGGTATTCCCACCCAACGCCTGCACGCGCGCGTGCACGCTGCCCCCACTGATGGCCTGATCTCTCTGGAAGGTGTCGGAGTTGTTGGAGGTTGTCAGACGGAGGCTGGAGGCCATCGGATTCAGCAACTTTGCTGTTGTGGAAGGTAGCCGCTGATGTGTGCAGAGCTTTCTGAGTTGCTGCAGGCTGCAGCTCAGGTGCGTCCAGGCTGCTAACCTGCTGTGGTGCGCTCCGGCAGAGGCTCTGGGCGACTCCACGGCCCGCCTGTCCAGCAGCGTCCCCGCCCTGAACGGCAGGATGAGCCAGCACCTGGCGGAGCGCTGCTGCCGCTTCCTGAAGAGCGCCGCTGAGGTCCCACGCCTCTACCGGCGCACCAACAAGGTAAGCAGGGATGGTGAGGAGGCTGAGAGCGGCCGCAGGACGCTGCTGTCGTGGCTGCAGCTCTCCTCCTCCTGCGCAGGAGGTCCCCGTGCGCGCCTCAGCCTACATGGACAACGCCCTGCAGCCCTTACATCAGCTGCTGAGTGACTCTGCGGGCCTGGTGGCGCCCTCGACGGCGCACCAGTGGCTGCGCGTGGTGCTCTCTGAGTGCACGCAGAGGTGAGTGTCGCTCCTCGGCCCGCAGGCGCGTTCAGGCGGGGCGCCGCCACCGACCGCGGCGTGTTTTCTGATGGTTTCCTGTTCACCGTCCAGGTACTGTGAGACCATCTCAGAGGTCCTGAGCTCCGTCAGAAAGATGGAGGAGAGTCTGAAAAGACTGAAGCAAGCCAGAAAAGGCGCCGCCTCGGCCGCCGCAGCAGGAGCCAACGGTGGACCCACAGACGACGGCAAGATCCGGCTCCAGCTGGCGCTAGATGTGGAATACCTGGGGGAGCAGGTAGGAGCCCAGGAACCTGTCAGGAACCTGAGCGCCTGAAGAGCTGCTCCTGAATCTCCTTCTGCTGTCTCAGATCCAGAAGATGGGTCTCCAGCCTGCTGACATCTCCATGTTCTCCACTCTGATGGACCTGGTGCGGGAGGCCAGAGAACTTGCTGAGCAGAACCTGTGAAGGTTCTCCGCTGGCCTCCTGCACGCCTCCCCCCCTCTCCTGGAGAGGATCCGGCCGGAACACAAAGCTCTTCGGTTGTGGAGTCAGATGAACAGATGTGTAGTGCTGGAGCCTTCCACTGCCCTTCAGCAAGGCAGCGGTCGGAGCGTCACCACGGCACAGAGGCTTGTTTCATGTCTGATGTTCAAAGGTATTTTATCTAAATCAAAGGTGTGTAATATGGTGTAACATTATCACAACTTTATTAGCTCTTTCAACTGTTTTCTGCCATCGGAGTAAATGCGTAGCGGCTGTTGAAGCGGGCCGGTGGACAGGTGGGTCAGCGTCTGCACCGTCGTGCTGCAGCTGCAGCCACAGGTTCTGCCTCCAGCTGCTCCAGCTTCAGTGGTTCATATTCTGGGAATGTTGGCCGTCAATCACAAAGGAAATAAAAATCTGCTTGAAGAATCCAGACGTGGACGTCAGACAGTCGCTCTCCTGCCTGTTGTCATTCTGGTCGTCATAGTTACAGTTATCAG
>BJFM01001750.1:14954-17644 GCA_016586285.1 Arothron firmamentum
GCTTCTGATGTGAACACATAAAAAGGAAAAACAAACATTATTTTACCTTTGCTGATCCAAAACGAGATCAACAGGGTCCAGAAAATGATTCCTCTTTTCATTATTAATGTGAAACCTGGAAGATCGACCTTAAATGAACTGTGGAAATGGACCAAAAACAGGCGACAAAACGCAAACTCGTGACAACTGAAGACGGTTGGATACCAGGAGTCTCCGTGGGTGCGACCGATCCAGCCCCCCTGTGTTATCTGTGCCCGGACCTGGCACCAATCAGCGTCCATCAGGCAGCAACTTTTAACTCACTTTCTTTCTGCTGCTGGTGCGTTCAGGAACAATCGAGAACAAGGACATTTTCTCCAGTCTGGTCTCACAGAGGCGACATCACCTTGGCTCCAACATGATTAAAAAAGCTTCTCTTTTTCGATAAAACTGGGTGAAACGCTGCCTTTCGCCCTCACACAGCACCATGACTGATGATCCCTGAGGCGGAGCCCCGGGCAGGAGGCGCCCCCCCGCTGGTGCACGGCGCTGAAAGACCTGATGGAGGGCCCGCACACCCAGGAGGGCTCCCGGGACTACTGCTGCACCGGCAGGACGCAGGTGAGGGCGCTGTGCACGCGGGCCACACCGCCCAGGTTGTGCTGTGACGTCATCACGAGGCCGGTGTGTTTCAGATGCAGGTGGATGGATGACGTGTCGACGGTGAGGCTGATCCTCAGACAACCGTCCTCCGTGTGGCTGAGCTTCACCCTGGAGGACATCAAGGTCCACCCTCAGAGCAGCTCTGTGAGTCACTTTGACCTTCAGCATTGAGAGGGCGGGGCCTGAGCTGACCTCTGCCCCCTCATGACCTCTGTCATCTTCGATCATTATTGATCACTGATTTATTGATTTATTGAGGATGAATGGCAACGTTAACGCACGGCGGCGACCCCTGCTGGTCATTTTGAATACCTTCTTTCAGTTTGCCCTCTCGGTCTTGTCTGACTGTTTCTTGTCGCTAAGAAATCTCTCTCTTGCTCAATAGATAGCCTTCTTCCGACTAAACCTTGTTCTGTGTGCACCACTCGCTTTAATTAGGAATAGATGCATGTGGGCGCAGGCATTACAATGCAAGGCAACGCTCCATGCCAGCCAGAGCAGGAGCTTTATTTCGAAGGGCAGGACCTTTATTTTGACGGGCACTTCCGCCCGCAAATGAAAGGATATATGGAGTGGTATTTCTGTTTTCTGATTAAAACGAAAAAACGAAAGAACGAACCGTTTCCTTGTTTTTTGTTGAAAACGAAAAAACGAATAACGAGCCGTTTCCTGGTTTTCCGTTTTGTGCACAACACGGAAAAACGAAAAACAGCTTGGGTTTTTTTTCTGCTCGTGTGTTTTTAGCCCAGGAAACAGACTGATAAAACGCACCTTGGTCATTTTTCTGTTTCACCACCATTTTATGAGCGCCTCTTTGTATTTGTGTTCAGGCATTGTGATGGCTACCTGCTCACTCCCTGCAGACGCGGGCAGAAAACCCCGTCGCACGCTCCGAAAGCCCTCTTCTCATGATCCGCCATTAGGAGTGAGCCTGTGGTAAGCTCGTGCTCCATTCTTTAATAAAAATTTCTCCAAAAATTCGCTTCTCGGATATCTTTCTAGGCAGACATGAAAGTTTAAAGTTTGTTCGTGTTTCCTCTGAAGGTGGAAGAAACGCCAGGATGCAGATTTTCGTCAAAACCCTCACGGGGAAGACTATAACCCTTGAGGTGGGTGAGCCGGAGCCGGACTGTGATGGAGGGTTCAGTGCTACAGCTAACACGCACATTTAACCACCGCACCGACACAATTAAACTTTAGTTACTGTTTTAGCTTCACGATATGCATAATTTGCTTTAACGATGTCTGTATGCTTCTTAGTTGGCGAATAATTGTCGTGAATCGTATGAACTATTGATTAGCTAAGTGCTAACTGTTAGCTGTAATTTAACACGTGTGTGATATAAATATAACAAAACTTATAATTCACGAATGACTTTTGTACTACTACAGTGTCTAGCATTGCTAACGTGCCGTCTTGTTTAGGTTGAGCCTTCGGACACTATTGAAAATGTCAAGACCAAAATCCAGGATAAAGAGGGTGAGTTTGACGTGTCTGGCTTCTTTGTTGGGTCAAAGGACGGTTCTAGTCTGGTTATTAATGGTTCTAGTCACGTAAACAATGGTTCTAGTCAGGTTAATCACGGTTCTAGTCAGGCTAATCATGGTTTTAGTCAGGTTAATCATGGTTCTAGTCAGGTTAACAATGGTTCTAGTCAGGTTAATCACGGTTCTAGTCAGGCTAATCATGGTTTTAGTCAGGTTAATCATGGTTCTAGTCAGGTTAATCATGGTTCTAGTCAGGTTAACAATGGTTCTAGACAGGTTAACAATGGTTCTAGACAGGTTAACAATGGTTCTAGTCAGGTTAATCATGGTTCTAGTCAGGTTAATCATGGTTCCAGTCAGGTTAATCATGGTTCCAGTCAGGTTAACAATGGTTCTAGTCAGGCTAATCATGGTTCTAGTCAGGTTAATCATGGTTCTAGTCAGGTTAATCATAATTCTAGTCAGGTTAATCATGGTTCCAGTCAGGTTAACAATGGTTCTAGTCAGGTTAATCATGGTTCTAGTCAGGTTAATCATGGTTCTAGTCAGGTTAATCATGG
>BJFM01001752.1:15331-30047 GCA_016586285.1 Arothron firmamentum
GTGATCAGGAAAGAGAGAACATATGAAAAAAAAAAACTCAGGTAAAACGGCAAAAGAAGCAAAGAGGTGGCAACCAGTCACAGCTTCAGTGGTTGGAATTTATACCTCACTGTCTTTTTCTGTGACATCTTTTCCCACAGTCATTTCAGCAACACTGTGTGTGTGTGTGCGTGTGTGTGTGTGTGTGTGTGTGTGTGTGTGTGTGTGCGTGTGTGTGTGTGTGTGAGAGAGAGAGAGAGTGTGTGGGAGTGTGTTTGCACAAGGGTTCCTTTTTGCTCACACAAAATAGTTTTTTACAATGTAACTGTGATTTTGTTTTTTTTTCTCCACTGCAATGACAATGACAATTTTCAATTTTAAAAGCATTTTTTAAACATGCTCTTCCAAGTTAAGGTATGATTTGAAGAAACTGAATCCAGATATTTGCAGTGGTAGTTGATATTTTTTTACAAATATCCTTATATTGGCCTTGACTTTTTTTTTTCTTTTTTAATTTATGTTTTACAAGGTTCTGACAATCACATCGTACAAGCAATTCTAACACAACCATAACTGAAAAACTGAAAGTTTTCACATTGACAAAGACCGCCTGCTGTGTTGACTCTATTTTCAAGTTTTCTTTCCAGGACAAAGTGTTCGAGGGACACGCTGCCAAGACTAAAAAGTGACCACCATTCGCATGTACGGTGGCGGCGGCGGTGGATCCGCGAACCCTCCATTCATAAAGGGAAACCCGAAACAGAGTTATCTTTCAACGATCAGTTCATTCAGTCATATGAGAGGCCGTACCTCCACAAACAGAAACAGTCTGATTGAAATGGGCAAACCAGATAAGTTGGGGTAACGGAGGAAAGAGAGTCCCATTCTCTAGAAAGTTCCCTGAACTCCATCAAAGCTGGCTGGCTGGTTGTGTCACTGCGCTGAACTGTGACAAAGTTGAAATGGCCCAAGCCAAGACTGGAGGCCTCAGCTGTGGCTACGCTGAGCCAAATCCTGGTGAAGGCCTTCACTGGGGTGATGAGAGCAGGGAGCAGAGAGCCAGTGCATGTTAGCTAGCTTGAGCGTTTGGTAAAAGTGCAGACAGCTTGGGAGGTGCTAATGAATGCCGGGCATTGCTAACCGTACTGTACCCAGGCTCCGGGCGCAGCCTGGCAGCCTCCTGTCCCTCCTGCCCGTGCGAAATGTGAAAGATCAACCGGTTGGAGGGAGCAGACGGGAGCAAACACACACGTACACATATAACCGAGTACACAACACTCTCTGCATACACACACACACACACACACACACACACAGACGCGCACAGGCTCAGAGAGAGAGAAATCCATGCACGCAATGGCTCACTGAGACACACACCCACACTCCGGCGCAAACACACTCGAGCCTGGCTAACTGCGCTATCACATCATGAGGGCTCCAGCCAGGCCAAACCATGAGGCCTCAGCCGAGATGATTCAAAACTCCCCGCTGGGTAACCACTCCGTCAGCCAGGTGGAGCTCCCCACCAGAATGACAGCAGAACTGCAACGCTGCCCCACAACCGCTAAATGTGGAAATTTATTTGTGCTAATCAGAGGACCAACACAGGGAAGGCATGCAAGTTTCCATTTCTTCAGTGGAGAGACAAAACAGAAACTTAGAGATATAAGATCATCTCTGGTTTATTTCATACGATAATTGGCAACATAAATATTGGTGTGAAAATACCCCATACAATACTTCACTAAATTCCTCTGTAGTTAATGTTTTTAAATCATAATACCCAAAAAACGCAAAAAAAAAAAGATGACGAGTCAATGATCAAATGTCTACAGCCTAGAAATTTCTTCAGCTTTAGCATTTGCTCGAAATTATAAAAAAAAGCAAGTATCATTTTTATAAACAGTTTACAGCCGCCTATCTGCCAAAACATGTTTTCATTATATTTACCTCGTCAAAGTAAATTATATGACATATACAGTTTAAAGTGGCTTTTGAGGGGGTAAAAATCTGATCAATATTAGTCATTGTGTGCGTGGGCGCGCACGAGTGTAGGTGTGTGCAAGTATGAGTGTGTGTGTGTGTGTGTGTGTGTGTGTGTGTGTGTGTGTGTGTGTGTGTGTGTGTGTGTGTGTGTGTGTGTGTGTGTGTGTGTGTGTGTGTGTCTTGCAGCCTTAGCATGATCATACATCCTGAGATAGAAAGATGGCCAATATGATGAGAATGTTAAACAGAATGAACCCCACAGCATCAGCTTTTAATAAAGATGTGGGCATGTATCTGGGTTTAGAGCCGCTACTGACTGTACAGATGTGAGCGGTGTGTCGGGGGAGGCGATCTCTGCGCATCAGCACCGTGAACAACAAAGCGGCCGTTAAAGTACGAGGTGTGACTCTCTGCATGTACAGTAACTACCGGCACATTTGTTCAGAGGATTTGAGAACGTTCAAACGTACCTCCCGCAGCGAACTGCCTCTGATGGGGATCACTGGAAAAGCTGGGACCTCTCATCAGGAACGCATCCTGACAACGGAGAGATCAGCACTTCAGAGATGCCAGTACAGGGCAAGAGGTTTTTGGGGGGTTTTTTAACTGCAGGATGGCTCTGATCTACTGCACGTGTCTGTGAATTACATCCAGCTGTATGAGATGAATCATATCTATATTTTTCTTTTCTCTGCATTAATATTCACGAGTCAGTGTTTTGCGTGTAGGAACCAACGGCTACGGGTTTCATTTATGATCTGTCATTTCCAATAATTTCTCGCATTATTAGAAATGGATACATTTATGCCGCCTGAAAGTAATTATTCAGTGAGATAAAATGAAACTTGGCAAAGGTGTATGGGCAGAAATTTTATGTTGCAAAAGTTTCTGCTTTATCGAGACTGAATGCAAAACGACTACTTTTGGGAAGACGATGACATCATGACAACATGATTTTCCTCAACTTTCTTCATTTTCATTTACAGACATTCTTTAGCAAGTTGAGTCTCATTAAACGCTCTTTGCAAGTTGTCTGGAGATGTATCTATTCATTAGCTCCAAAAGGGTGTCATGTGAATGAATTATGCTAACAGGATCTAATTAGCAGATGCAAATGAGGTTAGTCAAAATTGTAGTGAAAAGACAGAAGAAAAGCTCCACGGGATAGTTGGAGCACGACAGCTCACCAAACGCAACCACGCTGGGCACCAAATGTGATGGTTCGCCCCTGCTGCTGCTCTGTACAGGAGGCAGGGACCAACCATAAACACAGGCGTGGAGAGGACAGCTGTTCAGAAGTGTTCTCAAGGCTTCGTACATGCCAAAAAGCAGAAGAGCTGCTGGAAAATGACAGATTTATATCATTCAATATGTCGATAAAGAAGACAAAAGATAAAATATAATACCAAACGTGTGTATATCGATACATACATGCATGTATGGCCCTTACATGTGTGTCCAAAACACGAAAACAAGTTGCACAACCAGCTGATGGAACTCCGGTGTGAAGAGGACTCACTAATAGCAGCCGCCTACAAGCTCCTGCCACTCTGACATCAGTGGCCCGAGGCTGTGGAGAGGCTGGCAGGGCTGGTGGAGCATGCCTTCTGGCCTCAACAGGGAGGCCGGCCAGCAAGCTAATGCACAACACACATACACACTCTCTTGTGCTGCGGTAAGAGTCGCGGCTAAGCTAGAACACATGGGAGGCAGCAACTGGTGACCCCGTTTACGGTCAGAATCTGAAAGAAGAGAGAACAGGGATGTGTTGAAACCCCGCTACTGCCATGTCCTTTGGATACACACAGTGTGAAACCCCTTGACGTACAGAAAAGTGACTGAAGTGGCGTATGTTGACATCCCTTCTACTTTCTCTTCTTTGTCTTCTCATCTAACTGTTTATTTAATGAGTTAGAAGGTCATATAGGAATACGCGTCAGAGGGAGGAGCTGCGTGTTCCTCACGCATCCATTTCAGTTTAAAAGCATCAACCACGAATGACACGACTGCTACAGCAACATTAGCCGCATGTCTGACCAACCTGGCAGCGGTGAAGAGGCCTTTCAGAGGCGCTAAGACGGATTCCGTTCACCTCCGACGCTTGATCGGCATGCGCCAGGCCATGGGACCCGGCCAGGGGTGGAAATCGCACTCCTCCATGAACACCAGATAAAAGAGATGGCGGATTAAAGGAGCGTTTATAAGCTGTTACACCTGAGTGATGGGGTCAAAGGTCACCAGACTTCTTATCATGTATTCCTGTTTTAAATATTTCACCCAACAGTGAGGCAAAGATTCTGAATCAAAGTTGCTTTGTCTCTCTCTTTCACCTTCTTGCTGGTGCTGCCATACTAATTATACTCCAAACATGCACAGTCGTCGGGGGCCATAAATGGGCCACTGTTACTTCTCCAAGAATTCAGTGAAATATCACCTCTAACGGGCACTTCGACTGCACATGTGCAGATTCAGTTACGTGCAGGCTGAACAAACTGAAGACACACACACACAAAACAAATGCAAAGGAAAACAAATGGCCTTTTTTAATTTTTCACGATTATTATCTGTGTTTCTAGCTTAAATCCTGTCGCTATACTGCTCTTTTATTCGCTTCATGTGTGTACGTGCAGTTGTTGCCACCGTGCTGTCTCAAATTTCCATGTATTAAGAATGAAATAAGGTAGGACTGGCACAGCTCGATAGCCTTTGACACGTATCTGACAGATCCACGCTGCGTGAGTAGTGAATTTCCTCCTCAGAAACCAAAAGTGAAAGAGTGTTTGAGTTCACATCCTCACATCCTCGGTGGCCTCTTAGCGACTCACTGACACACACACACCGTGCGGAAGAAACTGACCTGCATGAGACGGAGCAATTCACAAACTCTCACCATTAATATACTGTAATTAACTGCAATTTCACAAGATTTTGCAAACAAAGCAAAAACATTTCTTACTTGTTCATTCTGACTGCAGCAACCCCCACCTCTTCACACCTCCTACGTTGGTTTAACGCGTCGCATTGTCCCCCACGTCGCTATAGCCAATGCACAGCCACACTGCAGCACAGGGACCCACACTAAAAACCCACTTTGAAGCTATATGACAGCCGCGTGAGCCGGGGGCTGCCTCTGCACCAAAAAGGTGTGATCAGTTGCTGCAACGGTGAGGAGGTGGGGGCCGTTTCTCCAAAGGTAGTAGATATCGGACTGGTGTCTCCTCTTCTGCAGAAGTCACAACCTGATCTGAAAGTTAGCTGTCACTGGGAATCCCCCGCCGTGCATCGATCAACGCCACAAAAGGAAAGATACTGGTTTCCACCACCCGGGGCTCTGGTTCTTGGCACTGTCATTATATCACCTTAACTTGGCAGCATTACTGAATTAAAAACTCTCCTTGAGGACTTAAATACTAAATTTATACACAGCTTTGAGGATTTTGCACAAAATCTAGCCTTTTCATACACACGCGCCCAGCCTTCAATTAATCCATCCATCTATCCATCCATCCAGCTGTCATCCATCCATCCAACGATGCAGTAGATTTAATAACATAAAATAAGCATTAACATAGAATAACTCACTGAATGAGTGTTTCAAACTGTTAAAACCCAGTGCAGAAAATTATGAAAAGTAGGTACAAATTGTCAACATACGCCAAAGAAGCTGTGTTTTACTTCAGATTCAGTGGGGCCAAACGATCTACCTCGTGTCTGAATTACATGCCGCACGTGTCCCGTGTTTCCACTAAAAAGGCTAACCTACATAGCCTCATAGCGCATGTGAGACATTGACGTTGACATTGACATCGTTATTTACTAATAATCACCGAGAGCATCTGTTCCCTGTTGCCTGAAAATCAAGACGTAGCTGAGCACTCTGACTCGGCCATGAGATGGATTTTACATGTTTGCCAGCCAAGCGAAGAACTCCTCACCATGTAATTGTTTCATTTTTGATGGCGGGCTATTGTGCACGTGAAAGAAGTAAAAGTCGCAATTTCGAGTCGCCTCAATGGCTCCGAATGTGCCAGAATTCGAAGCCTGGACCATTAACACTGGGTGCAGAGCCAGCCTGTCTCAGCTGGTGTGTTCTATCAAGGTCTCCAACCATCAGATGAACCTTGAAACAAGCTCTCGGGCAGAACGTTTGGTCCATGTGTCTAGACCTCCATCATGCCTGACCCGCCAGCACAGAAGGACACGCAAACACTCGACAGACGATCACGAGGAACAAATACAGGCAGGCTCCGTCCTTCCGCCATGTGACTTGGATATGCATGCTCACTGCTGTTCGTAATTTCTTATCATTGACACCCACCCCTCCACATCCACATATACACTTGTCAAATATGACACCTCTACCCACAAGGAGGAGACCAGGTTCTCAGCCATCTTCTCGTAAGCCCGACTGTCCCCACCTATTATGTGAGAGAAATGAGCTCTGCTGTGGGCTCGCTCGCAGACAGGAAGGCCTTTTGCTTGGTCCTCATCTTCCCTCTGCTCTCCAGTCAGAGATGGAGACCAAACCATGGACCACTTCCATGATATGTGGGAGTCCCTGCTGTTTCGGTGGCTGCCAGGCAGGCAGCCTCTTCCCTCCCTCTTTCTCCCTCTCTTCACAGCGTTTGGCTCCATAAACATGGGAGCCCATCTGATGTGGTCCCCCCCCCCCCGCCCCATCTGACAAGCAGCTCTCTTCCCCAGGCCCAGACGGCTGGAGGTACAAAGCAGACGAGAGGGGCCGCAGATTGTTGTAGACCATTTTCATGTAAATACAGAGTGCAGGCCTGGGTCTGGGTTCAATATTGAAGGTGTCCGCTGCACTGAGGTCCCTCTGTGTGTGCATATACGAGCGTGCACCGGCAAGTGTATATGATTGTGTGTGTGAGCATGTGCATGCATGCCCGTGTGTTTTCATGTACTGTATGTGCATGGCATGATCCAGTACATCTACATTATACAGCTGCCAAATTGCTGCAAATGTTTTAATACAAAAGCATTCTGTGATCTCTAATTATATCTAATGGCTGCTGGATACGTTTCTCAGTCACATAAATAGAAGCCTTTTCAATGAATCATTTGGAATTTTATCAAGAGGTTTAAAGTTTAGCAGTAATCGCGCCAAACTGGTGTGAATATAATATTCGTTTAAATGTTGATTCAAATGGGACCGGGGTGATCGCTCCCGGTTCACACAGAAGGGTGGCTGAGGGTCTCCCGGCACTGTGAACGTCGTCCCATCTACCCAGAGGAGAATGAAGACACCAGAGCAACATTGCCGTTTTGGCGGGACTCGACCTGAAACCATTAATCATGTCTGCCTAGCGTCTCTCCCTCCAGCATATGCCTCCGGATGGTATCAGTAAGTCAGTTAGGGCTTTCCTCTACGTCACTCTGCAAGCTTTCATACTGGGAAGAGAAGTGTTAAAACTCTACATTCTCACTTCTGACTCACTGATTTAACCACATTGAGGCTGAAGCAGAAGAACACTCCTGTGGTGCAAAATAAAGAAATTAATTAATTAATGAATGCATTGCCGAAAGAAAGAAAGCACGAGGAGAGGGGGAGGAAATACTAACGGTCCTTCTGAAATGGAGTTTCTGAGTTGGGGTGAGTGATGTGTCAAAAGCTCGGCTTGTTTTCCAGTCATAGTGCTATGAGAAAGGCCACAAAAAAAAAAAAAAGAAAGAAAAAGAAAACAGGGTATAAGCAGGGTTGGATTGTTGTGTCCTGGTAGGCGTAGTTGGTTGGTTAAAGAGCTCAAGCCCCTGCCTCCACCCACCCCAGATCACCCCAACAGCCATCAGCCAAAAGCCCGTCGGAGCAGGCATGTTATCTCGGAGGCTTAACGCCAAGTCGATACAACTCCACCACCCTCTCTTACACCTCACGTTCCAGGGAACATGCATATCTAGTCTCTGCTGTCAAACTTTTAGCACCTGCTATTTTGCTTTGGTCCCTTATGTCAATTCCTCCAGTGTTCCATGGAGATGGGCTGGGAGAAGTGGGTCAACAAAGGTCGATGTTAAAGTGGGGCTGAGGGTGAGACTCGGGCCACTGGACTCCCGTCCACTTTTGGCATCGCTGCTTTGTTTTTGCATCGCTGTGACGACAGAGTGAGGGAAAGCAAAAAATAAAAATAAAAAAAAAACAGCGAATGTGTAAAAAAAGCAATTCAATGGTCTTCTCATACAGAAAAAAGAATCTAAGTTTTTCAGTAAGACCTCCTTACGCACACATGATATTACAGTTAGAATTTAGAAAGTCATCAAAATTTGCATAATTAATATGTGAGGAGTTTTAAATAAGTATGACTTCATGGTACCTTAAAAACCACCTTATATCTTCCTCAATATGGCCCCAGTGACTCTTTTTATTATGCTGTAATCCAAAAATCATGTTATCATGTCCCTGCAAATGAAATGCAGTGATGGTTTCAATCCTATTTCACTGAATGCACTCACTATACCTTATTTGTCTAAGATTTGCCTTAACACAGTGGATTAATGCAGACCTCTGAAAACCAAAGCACTGGGCTCACGTATCCCCCAGATACATCCCTGCAACAATCCATCTCAGAGCACTCGATCGACACGCTTGCACATACGTGCATGTCGCAGCATGCTTACGTGGAGACTTATGGGTTGATATGAAGATGGCTCTATGCAATCTTTCCCTGTTTCCTGGGATTCAAATGCACTGCAGATAGACAGAATTCCCCTGGGTCTCAATGACTGGCTGCAGATGTTAAAAAGGAAAAACAAATCTGGTCTTATTATCATTTCATCTACTGGATTGGATCTGTCCTAGATGACATCAAACACGAATATACCTATATATCCATATTTTAATGCGCTTTGAGGAAGGGTAATAAAATAATGGGAAAACATAGTTTACTTCTATGGTTTTGTGCAGACATTTGGTATCATCCAGTTGGGGCAAACTTGCTGTTTAAATGAAAAATAGGTGAAGGAGCCAAGATGAAATAACTGATGGAAGCAATATGCACACAAATGGGAATTCATGAACGCTGTCACCTGTGGATCTTTGAAGACAGCCGCTTGTCTGTAACATAATCTTTCCCTGCGTAGAGGCTACCGCTTCAGTCAAACCTCAGCAATCACCCCGCGCTGGAAAATATACCGAGGGACATCTTTGATAAAGCTGTGAAATAAATTCTTTCCAATAAAAATGTTCTTGAGGATGGTGATTTGCGGAGGAGCGCGGCACAGACTCGGCACACATTGCGCTTGATTTTTTTTTTCCCAGCTCCCCTCCCTCCAGGGGTCTCGGTTGCGGGGATCTCTAATGAGACTTGCGTTATTAATCCTTGCAATGGGGTACATGAATTCACTGCAGAGCAAAGGCTTGTGCAGCCACCTTTGCCCATAAAACCTGGAATGCATTCCTTTCATGTGCTCTGTTGATGATCTACTCTGACAACAATATGGTAAAACTTCCCTTCCCCTGTTGTGCCTGCCCTGGCTCGGGGCCAAAGAGGGTCATCTCAGACTCACTTGGACTTTTATAGGCGGTCAAGAAACATGCTGACAGGTCACACGCGGGAGCTCCTTTATGAGTTGGACCTAAACGTCCGCCTCATTTGGATTCAGTTTACTTATAGGTGGCCTATAAATCACATTTATTTTGTTTTCTTTCTTTCGAATGGCAACTCACTTTTGGGGGTCGTTTGGAAAAACCAACATCTTTTCGAGCACAGGCTTTAAAACAAAAGCATTAACTTTATTTTAGCAACATTTCCACCCAATGGGCTTGTAATCATCTGTGAAGCACAGCTGTAAAAGCAGAATGACTTATATCTTCATGAGGCTGCAATTGCAGAGGCCCAAATTCTCGAGAGCCCCAGAGTTCATCGCACACATCTCTGATAAACTGCTCCTGTTTGGTCTGTTGATCATACAGCAGAAGGATAACATGAAGAGCTGTGTGAGCGAGATGAGGTGTTGAGAGTTCAGGTGTGAAGTAATCAACTTTGTTATAAGACAAATGCAGAGAGAGAGAGAGAGAGGGAGAGAGAGAGAGAGAGAGAGAGAGAGAGAGAGAGAGAGAGAGAGAGAGATGTTTAATTCTAATTCACAGGCCTGTGATATTCAGGAGAACGTGCATATGTACTTGTTAATTTGGACTTTTCCACTCAGTCATATTCAGGTCAAACCTTTGGGATTCCCAAAGATGTTCCTTCAAAACAGTAGCTCATCTTGATTTTACAAAAAATGAATTAATTATCACATTTCACAAAATGCAAAACTGCAAAAGTGTTTTTGTTCTCTTTCTCTCTCTCTCTCTCTCTCTCTCTCTCTCTTTTCATATTGCTCTTAGGATTTCGTGCATGTGATGGATAAATGTTTTTGACATTTTTGCGATTCTCTGTCGAGAGACAGGTTTGAATGAAGAATAAAACCGCTTTTAAGTCATAAGAGAAAAAGCTCATCAGATGTTTGATGCTTCTGTCTCTGAGCAGTGGCCTGGGAAGGGTTTTGCTCTTGATTGACAGATTGTGTGCCGTGTGCATGTAGCTCTGGTTCCCTGATGGCACAATAGCCAGCTTCTCCATCCCATTTATGACACAAGGCAATCTGCCTCCAGCCGAGCTTCTCCCTCAGCTTTTCACAGATTTGTATCCCCATTTTCCCCAAATTCATCTCACCCTTACTCCCCCTCCAGCTTACTTTAAGACACTCGTGGCCCTGCTGCCCACACACACCCACACACACACACACACACACACGCACACACACACGCACGCAGGGGTACACAGAGATGCAAACACAGACGCAAACTGAGCTCACTGCGGTTGAAGATGATGCAAAGTGAGATCGGAGCGCAACAGTGCGAGTTAACGGTCCGTCCAGTTACTTTAAAATAACCAACGACGGGGAAGCTGCACATTGCACACAGACCATGACCAATTCTGGTCACTAGAGGGCGCTGTCTTGTCATCAACCGATGAGAAATCCCTTTAAAATGACATCCGCGGGCAATAAGAACAATATTTTTGAGCCATGTATATATATTTTTTTTAATTTCTTTTCTGGATTCGTAAGCTTCTTTATCTTCAATGTGATTTTCGTCCCTCTTTCTCTCTATTTGCTCGCTCATGTTTACAAAATTATTTTGATCTACGCATCTGCGTTTAGTTTAATTCGTTCACTCATTCGTTTTGTAAGGCTAATTAATTAACTGAAGCTTTATGGTCGTGACTTTTTTATTTATTTATCATTTGTAATCGACAAGAAATCTATATCTTAAACTCAACGGATGAATTCCAAACACATTAAAACGTAAATCTTGATTTATTTTTCAGAGCAAACCACCGTCTAGAATTTTTAATGACGACGAAAAACACGAATGTTAATTAAAACTTTAAACAAATGTCACTTTGCTTTTTAAATTTGCATTCAGATCTTGTCCTCTCCTCTTCTTTCCTTTCTTTTTTCGTTTGTGGTTTGGTTTGTGGTAATTTTAGTGCGAATCCTGGAAAAGTGGAAGCAGCGACGGCGGCCAATTATTATAAACCAGGTGCACATGTGACGTTCCTCAGGCGCTGCTGCGTTTGGAAGGAGCACAGCTGAAGGAGCAGAAGGTAGGGCTCTTACTGCCTGCAGATCGCTGAAGACGGTTTTTCATGTTTGAATAAGTGACTCGAATGGACTAACATGTCTGAATAATTGTTATCTTCCTTTCTGCGCTGGAGTTGACAAGTTGAAGTATAAGCTGAAACTTGAGAGATTAGACGTGCGTGGTCATTTTGCCTCTTTGTACGTGTTGATTAAATTAAATTAAACGCAAATGCGACCGATACCTTTCCGCCTCTCTGAAATAGGTTTCCTCCTGTTCCGACAGGCTAATATTTTTACACAAGTTTAGCTTTGTAATCTCTTTTGAACAACACAGACGTGTTCCAGATTCATCTTTAAAAGCAAAATCTTGATGACAATCACGACAAACTGTCTCTTGATATTATTTCCAACAGACGGTTTCTAATTGAATTAAAGTAGAGCGACCATTGGCTGTGGAGCTATTTGCGCCCCCGCATGTCTCCCACGAAGCTCCTCCCCTTTATTCCCTGCCATCAGTTGGGCGTGTGGAGAAGTCAACATCTTATAAGTACCACCGAATGCTTAATATCCAGCCCATAATCTGTTCTGAAATTCTGAAGGTGAGGAGAGCATCTTTTCGTCGTGCGTAAAGGAGGAAGGCGTGCGGGGACTGAAACGCGCAGGTCGCCTTGTTCACTGCCGCGACTAAAGTCTCCTGGACTCTTGAAATTTATTCATTGCAAGTTCAAAACGATGCAGTTAGAGAACATCATCCCCAGCGCTAGCATCAATCTACCCAAGACCTTTTATAATCTCTCCACGTCGGATAGTGCCAACACCAGCCCGAGGGCGTCATCGCAGCTCGAATATCAAGAACTCGATCGAACCGAATCAGAGGCCGGCAGCGCATCTAAGAAATACCTGAGCGGGGTGGGGAACGGGATGCTGGGCGAGGGAGAGGGGGAGAGCTTTAGCAAAACCGTGCCCGATGGGAGAAAAGGCTCCCCGATGCTCGGGGAGGACGAGTTGACAAGCGGTCGGCGTTACACCATCGACGAACTTGGCTCGGACAGATACTTCATCTCGTCGTCCCAGGCGAGTTCCGAAATGGCAAGCCCGTGTTCTCTCTTTCCCTACACAGGACAAACCGGCTCGGTGTACACCGGCTCCACCAGCTCCAGATACCCGGCTTCACTTCATTACGGATCCGTCCTTCCGCCAGCAGGCTTCACCCCGTCGAGCGTGTGCACCGGCCGGAGCCAGTTTAGCAGCGGAGGGTACCAGTTCAGCCAGGGCCCGGGCTGTTTGTACCCCTCTTATCCTGGGACGGGGACCGGTATTGGCTCCATGTCTCTGCCGGGATCTGCCGCCGGAGCCAGAGCGCAGGTCTACCTGTGCAACCGGCCTCTTTGGCTGAAATTCCATCGGCACCAGACCGAAATGATCATCACCAAACAGGGCAGGTAAGCAAATGCGCGGCCGCATATTCTCAGGGCCCATTCTGTCGGTGTTCACTTGACAGATTTATTTTAAACCTATGATATGACTGGGTTTTTTCCCTTTGATGTGACCAGATTTTATGAGCTACATTTTAAGCGCAAACTAAATACTTTTACTGAACTATTTTGAATGAAAATTGAGCTTCAAAACGAAAGTTGTATATACTTGTATTTGGGTTTTGAGATTGAACTTGCAATTTGCTGGACATGACATCGACTCTCGTTTTATAAATGATTTAATTTATATATATTTTGTGCCGGAATCCAACTTTCAAAGAAACAAACTTCTCAGCAACTTCCGTTTATTTCTTCATTTTTAAATTAATGATGTCTCTTTCCTTCTCCAGGCGCATGTTCCCATTCCTCAGTTTCAACATCACTGGACTTAACCTCACGGCTCATTACAATGTCTTTGTGGAAGTTGTTCTGGCTGATCCGAATCACTGGCGCTTTCAAGGAGGAAAGTGGGTCACCTGTGGAAAGGCAGACAATAATATGCAAGGTGAGGTCATCGCCACAAAGCTTACTTAGACATCATAATTTTATTGATAATAAAACACTTAAAAAAAAAACAACAAAACGGAACCGAATAGAAGGCGACTGGAAAGTGCACCTCCATGCCGTCTTTGATTATTTTTTGAAAGGCCAATTTAAATAGATTTTAAAAAACAAAACAAAAAAAAGCATTTATTTTCCAATCACGTTTAGGGACAAAAATAAGGTTGGATTATTTTTTTTTATTATTAAACTTAAAATACAATATGAAGCATTAATTTACTTAGAGAAAAAGCTGCGTGTGAAACTGCTGTTGATTTTGTTAAATTAAATACAATACTAAATACGATATGATTCTTCAGTTAAGAGAAAATATTACGAAAATAATTTCAGAATTCAAAAAGTGTTTTTAGACCTTACATTTTTATAAATCTCTCTTCAATTCAGTTTTGAATAGATTACTGTAATTTCTGCATTATTTACATTTATTATTCACAAATGTTATTTAAAAATTGTTCTTCCCATAGTGGTGATTTTAATTATGTCAAATAAAATACACTAATATTTTATTTCTTATTTAATAATTTATCAGAGTTAAGAAATAATTTGTACAAAACTCTTTAATTGTTCTATCTGAATTGTCTACTTTCTATTTCAGGTAATAAAATGTATGTTCATCCAGAATCTCCAAACACCGGTGCTCACTGGATGAGGCAGGAAATCTCTTTTAGCAAGTTGAAGCTGACCAACAATAAAGGGGCTAACAACAACAACACACAGGTTCCACACGATTTTCTTGTCACACTTATGTTGAAATTTTTTTTTGTTCCTTTAAAACTTATAGGTGAAATTAACTTTAAAAGATCACAATGGGCCTATTTATTTTAAATTGTGTACAATACCTGTTTAGAAAAGTGCAACGCGCTCATCACAGCTCTCCTCTGCAGATGATCGTCTTGCAGTCGCTTCATAAATACCAGCCGCGGTTGCACATCGTGGAGGTGACGGAGGATGGTGTGGAGGACATGAGCAACGAAGCCAGAACTCAGACTTTCACCTTCCCAGAGAATCAATTTATAGCTGTGACTGCTTACCAAAACACAGACGTGAGTGTTTCAGTTGCACTTTGAGAGTGTATTTAACACTTTTGATCCAACGTTATCTGACATCACTTGCTTGTGTTTGATTTTTTTTTT